>JAMKQA010000775.1:0-24874 GCA_024699735.1 Posidonia australis | reverse complement strand
CTTTTATTAAAGTTTTAAACTCAGAAAACATTATTTTAAATGTTCAGGGTAAAACATGTAATATTTTCAGTTAAAACTTTATTCAAAACATTTTAGAAAAATGATGGAAGGACCTAGATGTAATAAAGGACCACAAAGTAATTCCAGAAGGACCTATTTGCAAGAAAAACAAAAACTCCTGATTTTATTCAAATAAAAGTTTTAAATGTTTTTTTAAAAAAGAAAAAGGAACGATGGTCGTCGGCGATGGAGCTCGCCGCCGCCGACCCCCAGAGGGGGGCAAACAAAGCCTTCCCGTGGTCCGATCTAAGATCAGACTCCATAGGAAGCAAGAGGGAGAAAAGAAGAAGACAGCCAACGGACGGGATGGGTCATCCAGCCACTGGAACAGCCTCCCCACCTACCTCGCCGTCGAGGTGCTCTGGTGACGGATCCACGACTGCTAGAGGTGCTCGAGGCGGTGGCACTGTGACCTGGGGCCTCCGGAGGGTTGAGGAAGAGTCGGGAGGGTGTTTCCTTCATCCTGGGGCTAGGTCTGTGCCTCCTTGCACGTCCCGGACTCCGCTTGTCGTCGGCGTTGTAGATTCCGACGAGCTGGGCTGAGGAGGCTCCACGGGGCTCGATGCAGCTGTCTGATGGCTCTGGAGCACTCGCGGGAGGATGTGGAATCATCTTGGGGGCTCGGAGTGGAGCGGGGAGGGTTGGGGCGTGCGGACAGAGCTGGCCCGAGGTCTTCTTCCCCGGCGACGGCGGGTGGCTGCAACTCCGACGATCTTCACATAGGGCTTCTGGAGGAGATGGAACTGCGCGCGGAGAGGCGGAACAGCAAGGGGATGGCCAGAGGAGGAGGAGAGAGGGTTCAGGGATCCAGGAGGCACTCTGGATTCCCCCCCACCTCTGTCGTCGGAATGTGGTGACGGCGAGGCACGACGGAGCTCTGTTAGCCAAGGGATCACTCTGGATCCCTTGGAAACGCTCCAGGAAGAGAGGAAAAGGCGTAGAAATCTATATCTAGACAATTTAGGAAGGTCAAAAGCGTGTACTGATTGGAGACACCTCGTCGGAGCTCTGGGAGTGACACTGGCTCTGTGCTCCTCTGCTGTGCTCTCCATTCCTCAACTCTCACTCTTCGCTCAGAATTCTCTCTACTCTCCTTCTCGTGTGGTGGGAAAGTTCTGAATCTTCTCTTTCTGAATTGTTGGCTGCCTCCTTATATAGGTCACTGGAACCCAACAAAAAAAACCTATAACAAAATGCTCTCACTCGTAACGGCCTGGCCCACTCCTCTAACAAACTGGATGCTCCTCCTAACAGACACTCCCTAACTGTTGTCCCCTCCTTGCTCCCTTGTTCCCTCGGCTGCCAGCAGAGATGGACGACGATCTAAGCTTCGACGATGGCTGATCGGACAGCTGGGGCTACTTTATGGCCTGCTGGATCAGTGGCGAGGTGCTGGGCTGAACTCAGTAGGGGAGGATTTGAGGCTAAACCAGGTAAATCAGATAGGTGAAGAAGAAGATGGGTTCAATCAGGGAATTTATGAAGAATGTGAATTTTTTGATTATTTAGTAGGAAAACTTAGGTAGTTGAGGGAGAAAATAAATGAATGTGTAAATTGACTTGATTTTGGAAGATGAGGAAGAAATAGGCTAAACTTTGGAGAATCAAGTAGGAGGAAATGTAGGTCAAGCCATTATGGGCCCGCATGGGCCCAATTGGGTTTAGGTGGGCCCAATCAAGTTGAATGAGTGTTAAATGGGTATAAAATGGGCTTATGGACCCAAACGGGCTCAAATTGGGTTTAATGAACCTACGTGGGCCTTGTGGGTCCACATGGGCCCAATTAGGGTTGAATGGGTCCAAATGGGCTTCCGTGAAGTCAAATAGGACTAAGATAGTCTTGTGGGGCCAAATGGGCTCAACTAGGGTTTAATGGGCCTAAGTAGGCCTTTATGGGTCCAATTGGGTCTCCATGGGTTAAATGGCCTAATGAGGGTTTGAGCTCAGCCACTACATCTCCATCCTGCAAAATCAGAAAATTGAGGTGTCTACAACGGGCTACTAGAATTGTCCTTCGCCAACTGTGGGTGGACTCAGAGGAGAAGATGCATGGCCTATATGATCAATAATGTGATATGCTTTTGTGTCTTTTACTTGCGTTTTATTAAACTATAGGGAATTGTGAGCATTTGTCTCAAGATATGCCTTATTATTTGTTTATCTGAGTTTGTGTGTTTTATTTTAACCAGATAGGGAGGCAAACATGTCTCTACTCTCCTAATCATTGCAAAGACAAAAAAAAGGGGAAGAAGAACACACAATCATGGCCTCTAAACATTCAATCAATCAAGCAAAAGGCATGCATATGGCATGTGCTAGTGTAGTGCTCACAGGTAGTGAAGAAAAGCAAGTATCAATAGAAAAAGCATGAATTAGGTCATGTGCATGTGCGGTGGCATAGCAATGGTGCAAAAAGGCACAAAAAGGCATGTTCAATCAAATATGTACAAGCAAATAGAACAAGCAAACAAGCATAAAGTATATAGACCAAAGACAAGCAAGAAAACCAAGAAAGAAAGCCAAGATCTGGTTATCCCCAGCGGAGTCGGCAGTTCCTGTGACCTTGACAGTGGAACCCTACACAGCTCTCCTATGGTGCGTGGAAGCACACGAGGAGTCCCGATATGGTCAAGGCGAAGATGGTGAATCCGGAGAAGAAGACTAGACTCGGAAACACCAAGGAAAGATAAAAAAGGATAAGGAAAGGAGTCACCACCTAGTCTTTTAATGTAAAGACGAGGAAAACCAATCACAAAGGAAAAAAAATCCAAAAGAAACCAAAGCGAAGAAAATATATGCATGTCCTGTGCCTAATGGATGTAGTGCACAAATCAATGTGAGCCAAAATAAGGGTAAGGATTCTTGTTACGCATGGGGAAGGGGTTAGACACCCCCATGTGCCAGAAGAACTCGGTCTTTCTAGGTTCCCTACTTGCTAACTGGTCTATTGTGTGTATGCTTGCCTATTTTGAGTGCACATGCTTAAGATGACTACAAAAACATGCCAAATCAAATAAATGAAGAAGAGAAAGGAAAAATGATAATCCAAGGGACAAATGTAGGCAATGATGATGCCACTTTACTGTACACCCTTGGACGATGAGGAAAATCATGAAAATCAAGAGTACTCGAAAAGCGTCTCACAAATCAGCAACAATTTGAATGAATTTGAGAAAATCAAATTGGGGAAAATAATCCTCATTCGGGACAATGTTGGCATTGTTAAGCCTATTAATGTACGCCTTCAGGCAATGGAAAGCCAAATCAAATCAAAATCATAAAAGTCAGAAGAAAACCGAGAAATGATGTGAAAATCGAGTTTGAAACAAGTCAGAAATGTGTGCATAATGCAAGAAAGAAGACATGAGAAAATATGCATGAAAAATAGCAACAAAATGTACCAAATGCATGTGAGAGTAAAAAGTGTAAATTCCAGGGGCTTTTGTGCAAAATTCCCAAATTCTAAATGAAGGCTGAAATTCTAAAGCCAAATCATCAAAAATACATAGGAAAACACATTTTGTGTAATTTTGAATAAATCTGGGGTCAAATGTGCAAAACTGTACATTTTTGGTCAAATTCAAGATTCATAGGGGTCAATATGCAATTTTACCAGTAAAACATGTATTTAATGCAATTCTGTAGAAATTCAGGGTTAAAAGTGCAAGAAAAAGAGTCCATGTTTGAAAATAGAAAGTTTCAAGGACTGACATACAAATTTACCCTAGAAAGACAGCATTTAGTGTGAAATCAGTAAAATTCAGGGTCTAAAATGCAAATCAGGTCACATTTGAGCAAATATTTGAATTCTCAGGGTTTAACTTGCAAATTTGACAGAAAAATCAGCATTCAGAACAGTTTTAGTAAAGCTTAAGGTTTTAAATGCAAAACTTCTGTACTTAAGTGCATGAAAAGAAATTTAGAGGGTTTATGTCAAAATTTTAAGCCTAGAAAACATTATTAAGAAAGCTCAAGAGACACATTGCAATATGTTAGAACAAATATTATTTAAAATGATTTAAATGTAAGAAAAAAAGGATCAAAATGTAAGAAATAAGGACCTAAATGTAAGGAAAAGAAAAGTATAGAAGTTTATTCAAAGAAAACTTATTTTTTTTATTTTTTATTAGAAAAAGAGACAGTGGTCACCGCCGATGGAACTTCACTGTCGACGACTGCTTGGGATGTCTTTTCGGGGCATCCCGATGCCTGATCAAGCATCAGGTCCTACTAGAAGCTAGAGAAGAAGGAGGGGAGGAGATCCAATGGTCTGGATTTGAGGTTCGATGGTAAGAGTTGGCCTCCCTCCTCCCTCGCCGTTGACACGACTCTGGTGACGGCGCTGAGGATGAAGGAAGCTCCAAAGGCAGCTGCACGGCAATCCAGGGCTCCAAGTAGCTTGGGACCCTGAGAGGATGATTTTCCATCATTTAGGAGCAAGAATGGTGGCGATCCTCTCGATCTTGGGTTCCACTTGCCGTCGCCGTCGCCGTCGTCTTCTTCGGTGAGCATGGCAGGGGGAGTGGTCCAGGGCACGAAGCTTGAATTCAATTGATCCGGTGTGCTGGGGGCACGTCGGGGAATGTTTTTGGAGGCTTGGAGAGGCACAACGGAGCTGGAGGTGCTCGATCATGTAGCACTTTTCATTGTCTTCTCTAACGACGACGAGATGTCGCGATTCCAGCGAGCTTCCACTAGTGCCTTCCACAGCGATTGAAGCGGAGTTTCGATGGGTGGAGAAGCAAGAGAAGGTCCATGGGAGGAAGATCGAGCTGAATGGGACACGAATCGAACACTGGATTCATGCCCCCACCCTTGTCGCTGGAGAATGACTCTGGTGAGGCCTGAAATCATGATTCCAGCCAAGGAAGACCTCTGGCTTTATTGGAATCGACTGGGGAAGTTACACGGAGACCTAGGAGATTAGTTAGGAAGGAAATTGAGGTCTGTGGAGGACATAGCTAGACAAACAGTGACCTAGGCCATCGGAGCTCGCCAGAGATGGCTTGAAACTCAGATTTTTCTCCTCCTCAAGCTTCCTCTCTGCTCTTGGACCCCTCTGGTTGCTCTGGTTGGGAGGAAAAGGCTTTGATGGCTCTCCTCTCAAATTTTCCAATGACCCTTTCTCACTTGCAAATGGGGGATATTTATAGGCTTGCCATGGTTGTTGTGGTTAGTTAAAGACTGTTGGAAGTTGTTACAAGTTGTTATAATGGATGTGGGAAGTCGTTAGGATTTGTTTTGGTGGTTAGAGGTTGTTATAGGTGGTTATGATGAAGGTGGGAAGTAGTTAGGGTTTGTTACGTGGTTAAAGGTTGTTAAAGGTGGTTATGATGAAGGTGAGAAGTAGTTAGGGTTTGTTAGGGTTTGAAATTAGGATTTTGGGTTTGACTTAGGGTTTAGGGTTTGACCTAGGGTTTAGGGTTTTTTAGGGTTTGTGGTTTGGATTAGGGTTTAACCTAGGGTTTAGGATTTTGAGTTTGGTTTAGGGTTTAAGGTTTGACGTAGGGTTTAGGGTTTTGAATTTTGTTTTGGGTTTAACCTAGGGTTTAGGATTTGGATTAGGGTTTTGAGTTTGGTTTAGGGTTTAGAGTTAATTTTAGGGTTTTGTGTTAGGTTTTTGAATTTAATTTAGTTTAGTTTTTGAGTTTAAGGTTCCACTGCAAGCATATGGGGTGTCTACTGATGACATTAGGGGACCTTCCAGATGGAGGAGAATTCAAAAGGCTTGGTGTGTGATGTACCCGTATATTTCTTTGTCTATTGGTAGAGGGAACATCAACTTCTAGTATGATAAATGGATGCCTATGGGATCGATTGCATCCTATGCTAATGTCCAGGTTACTCATCATAGCCTAACAATTAGAGAGGTGCTCAACAACTTAAGTTTACTTCTATTGTTGCCTTTAACTAATGAATTAAGGAAGGACATTCAATGAGGAGGTGTTTTCCTCACTAATGAAGATGACAAATTGTGGTGGGATAGGGAGAATTCTGGCATGTTCTTTGTCAAATCTGCATGGCAATCCATTCATGAACATAGAACTAAAACCATTTGGGGAGAGGGTATTTGGGATAAACTTTCCCATAAAAATTTCTCACTTTATGTGGAAAGTGTTTTGGGGTAGACTCCCTATTGATGATAGGATATCTTGGATGGGAGTTCAATTGCCTTCCAAGTGCTCATGTTGCGTGAAGGACCCTAAAAAAGAGTCAATTTATCATCTTTTATTTGAAGGTGAATGGGCTTCATGCTGTTGGAAATTTTTTGAATACTTGTTTTAAGTGAAAGTTTGTAAGGAACACAATTGGCTTGCTTGGCTATCATCTATTTTAAAGGGAGGCACAAAAGGAGTCAAATTATGAGATTGAGGAAGCTCTTATTGTTGTTTTGTTATGGGAAGTGTGGAAGGAAAGGTGTAATGTTAGGCTGGGAAATAAGCATGGCCATATCAAGAATATTCTTTACAGAATCAAGCTTTGCATAGAAGACTTTGCTAAAGTCTTTGGAAGTGTGCGTTGTAGAAATGCAAGGGAGCTAGACATCTTCCTCAAGTGTGACATCTAAGTTTGGATTCAAAGGGAGGTTAGATATATAGTGGTGAAATGGCAGCATCCTCCTAGGCAGTTCTTAAAGCTGAATGTGGATGGGGCTTCCAACGGCAACCCAGGACCTAGAGGGGGTAGAGGAGTTATTAGAGACAGCTAGGGTGCATTCATTGCAAGCTTCTCGAAGTGCTATGGTTTCTCCACAAACCTACATGCTGAATTCATAGCTCTAAAAGATGGGATTCATCTGGTTGAGGAGTTGGGCTTTGATCTTAGGAAGTCATAGTTGAAACTAATTCCAAAGTACTGCTAGACTTGTTAACTCAAGAGGAGTGTCCACTATGGTAGTTGAGAAGGCACTAGAAGGATGTTCGATACTTGCTATCCCTCACCAAGGGATGCAAGCATCAATTTCAAGAAGGTAATTTTCAGACTGATTGTTTGGCCAATCAGGGGGTAACTTAGTGGGATCAAACAATATATAGGGATGTCCAAGAGTTGCCTAAGTTGGCAAAAGGAATCCTTACATTGGAAAGCATTGGATTACCTTATTTTAGAGTTTTGAGGTCAAGGTAGCCCAAGTTGGATGCTTCTCTTCCTTTTTATATGTTGGTGGTTTTCACTACCACCTTTGGTAGCTTTTGTCAAATATGTTATATTCTATTCTATGCTTTCTCTCCCCAATAAATGCTTCCCATGGGGCAATAGTCTCGTCCTCCCCATGTGTAATTTGGCTTGTGATATAATAGAAACAATTAAAGTTTTATAGCAAAAAAAAAGTATTGTTGTAGGATGATGTTGCATGAGTTAATCTTGTTGCATGGGAAGTTTGCAATTTTTTTAGATGATTTTACAACGTTTCTACAATGAATGATGGGTTGACGTTGTTCTTAGTTCTATTATTCACTATGCATGCATGTTGGCTTTGATTCTTGATATTTCGAGTTTTAGTCAGCAAATTTTCGTTATTTTGATTGCAAATGATAGATAATTTAGAGATAATCATTTTAGTACTATGACCATACGAGCATGGAAAGGGTTGACACCCCCAAAGTGTGCAGAATGAGTCCACACATGCCATGCAGCCACGGAGAAAAGTGAAAAGGGACAATAGAGAGAGGATAAGGAAAATAGAGGCACCACCTAGTCTACTGGAATTAGGAGACGAGGAAAACCAAATATGAAAACATCGCCTATGAGAGAAGAGATACAAAACTCATGACTCCAATGCCAATGAATAAACACATAGGTCATTGCGAGTAGCGAAAGGATAAGAACTCCTGTTGCACACAGGGAAGGTGTTAGGCATCTCCACATGCCTGACAATTCAGTCTTTCAATGCTTTTCCGCTCATGTGTGAGGCATGGTAAATGGAAAAAGGCTCAATGATATATAACTTGGCAGGATAGAGGATGCTATGTAAACATCAGTGTTATTGATGTATGCCCGAGTGGGCACCATGTTTAATTTTGTGCAAGGGTAAATAAAACAGACAAGAAATTGGGAATTGGAAGCCACTTAACCGAATCAAAACAGAAAACAGTAGTGGTCTGCCCACTACACTAAACCTAGTTTTCCACGATTGTAACCCGCAAAAGATGCACAAGGGGGAAGGCCACGATGTCGGCACATGCACTAGGATTTATAGCTTCATATCATGAGTTTGCCTTATTGAAATCTCAATTTGAAGCAATTTGAAACGCATAAGTAAATGTTCGAGAAGTAAAAGGGAATGCTAGAGAACGTATTAAAATAGAGGAATCAAAACAAGGTTGCATACCTTGTCCTCCCACCTCCATGCCTTACCTTCAGGTTTCATCGGCCTTTGTTGGTCCTGTAGCCATGGTGAGGGCCAAGGGCTCAGCTATGGCTTATGGTAGGCTGTGAAGAAGAAAGGGAGGAAGAGAAACAAGTGCAAAACATGGTGATGGGTCGCAACCCATGCTCAACGGCCAATGACCTCACACGAGTAGTGAACCCTTCGTTGGAAAATAGCAATAGTGCAATAGTGAGATGAAAAACCAATGAAAACTCAATTGGAAATGATGCAAACAGAGGAAACTAGATCGAGACACACCAAAGAAGATTCAAATATGCTAGAAGTTACCTATGTTGGACTTGGTTGTCCCTCTCGACGTTAGTGGTTGGCGGTTGCTCTCTGATTGGGCTATGTGGGGTGCAACAGAGGTGACAACAAGGCTTAGTTATGGTGTTATTAAGGTTGTGGGTGCTCTATGGGATGTAGGGTGTGGATGGCACGGGCAGTGTTGCCCAAGGACATGTGGTCGGAGATGGGAGGCTCGATTGTGGTTCCTGGACGTGGGGCTAGCCTCTAAGATGTAGCAATTGGAATCTTCTTCTGATGCCCCTTCACGTACATAAAGGGTTTGCTCTTATAGTGTTAGGGTTTGCGTGGATTGCAATGGAAATTCAAATGGTCGGTGGAGTTTGGTTCATAGGATTGGATTGGGATTTTACTCTTGGAAGAGGGGTGTGGTGGTCAAGGCACACCAGGGTGCAAGCCTAAAGCGACACACGTCAATAGGGAGCAACGAGCCAGTGGTCCATGGGGTGAATCAATCAATCAACTCTGTTGTGGCGATACTGACCCAGGGCATCTGCCATATCAACCCGTGGTAGTTATCGATGACAGAAACCCGTTGTGGCTACACGCGGTTCTGACACATGAGAGATCTATTGTAGAGTCTAGTTGCTGGACTTTGAGCCTGTTTCCTAGGTATTTGAACCACCAGTGGGCTTTGGACTTATGGTTCTATGGTGCTGGACTGGTTTGGGATGTTAGATTAGATTTAGGGGGTATTGGTTGGGTAATGCCTCGTCACAACTAAAGCAAGCTCTTTCCGAAGGAATCTACCAACAAATGACTACAAAACCGAGGTGTCTACATATGCCCCTCCCAAAGTAAGGTCGAGGGGACCAAGACTTATGCTCAAGGTTGACAAGAGACCCCGCTCGAGTCTGCAGGAGGATGGCTTTTGCTGTTGGCCTTGAGTCGCTTATTTGGTAGATGCACCAAACATCATGACTCATGGCCCATGCAAATGTTGATGTAGAGGCTGATGCCAATTGGGTCTCATCCATCTGGCACGAGGATCCAAGACAAGGGAGACTTTATCCATGGGGAGCAAAGTCGGGTGAGGGAGGCAAATTGGATCTTGCCTGTGTGGTACAAGGATCAAAGGCAAGTGGGATTTCATTTGTATAGGGCGAAGTCATGCAAGGGAGGTAAATTGGATCTCGCCCATGCAATATGAGAAACCTGGACAAGTGGGACTTCATCCATATAGAGCAGAGTAGTGCAAGAGAGGGGCAAAAATAGAAGCAAGTTGGAATGACTTACCTGGCCTGTTACCTGGCCTAACAGTCCAGGGGGAAACTCGACGTGCCTGGCGTAGATGCAAGGAAGTGTAATGCAATGCGATGCGGTGTGATGCATTGCGATACAAAGTGATGTGATGTGAATGCTTTGTGTGATGATGTGATGTCATGCAATGTAGCGTCGCAATGCGATGTGATGCATTGAGATGCAATGATGCATGCAGTGCTAATGTAATGCAATGTGACGATGCATGTAATGTGATGCGATGATGCAATGAGATATGATGCACATGAAGATGCATGAGATGTTGATGCAAGGTGATGTAGTGATGTGTGCCAATGTTGAGCGACGAGTTGGCAGCTGATCAGCCTAAGAGGAGGGGCATGACGAGCCATCAAACTCGCACAAGGGTACACCTAGACAAGAGTATCAGGCTTGCCGCACAACAGAGGAGCATGACAGGTTGACGAACCTATCAACCAGATAGTTAAGGATATCAACCCAAAGGAAGGGGGCATGACATCGTAGATATCCCATTTTCGCATTTCCCAAAGTTCACTTAGGATAGGAACCCTTGAGGTGCCCTAATTCACATGGCTAAGGATCTCTAACCTTTCTTCTAGATTTTCCCATGGAATTTCTGAAGTTTTCTGGGTTTCATTGCATCTTTATTGAATAAGATAAAAGATAGGGGGTAAAATGCAAAAAACCAAGATATTGCTGCAACTAAAGGCAATGAGACTAGTCGCCGCTTGAGGAGAAGACAGACGTAATCTATCACCTATCATAGTGGCGACTTGTAATTCTTGTGATAACAAAGTGGGCGACACACATCCTAGGTTTCTCTTTCTAAATAATTTGTCATCTTAGGCTTTAATATGACATATGGGACATTAATAAATGTTATCATGATTTTTCCCATAATTATTATAAATTCTATGATTTCCCAACATTTAAATATCTATCCATAACATATAAATCATTATAAATGCTAAATAATTCCAGAAAATCATTGAAATTCAGATGACTTGATAATTATAGCTACTTATCTTTATTTTACCAAAAATGAACTTTTTATGATAATTTATCACATTTTAATGTTATAGCTTATATTTAATTGAAGATAATGCCAAGAAAATAAAGATAAAATCTAAAAATCAAGATAATTATGAATCTAAACTAAATTAGAATTATCCTTTATTTTAACTAATGATTTCTCATAATTATCAATGATTTGATTTTCAAATTAAATTTAATTAACATTTTAAGTTTGATTTGGATTTGGAAATATATTTTAAATATCTCTTAATTACGAGAATGATTTTTAAGGGTTGATTGTGTTCACACTGCTAATGGATTCGTAATTTGATCTCAATTTTGCAAATTATTCCTTTTTAGTTTCTCAACACCATAAGGATTGATGACTAGTTGATGTGGCAGATTTCATACCAGTTGGTTGTTGATTCACCACATGCGTTGAATCTGGGATCTTTAGATTCGTCGCCTGTTAGAGCGGTGACTAAATAATCTTGTCGCCTATAGTATAGGAGATGAGATCTAATAAATGGTTTTTGCCATATTTTTGATTTTAATTCTAGCCATTGATCTCCCACATGTCAATGATGAGATCTGGAGCCCCTAAACTCTATAAATAGACCCCCTAGGTCAAGAGTTTGAGGGGAGGCACTTCAAAATTTCTAAGGAGTCATTAGAAACCTTAGAGAGCTTGAGAGAGAGAAAAACCCTGATAGAGAGAGAGAGAGAATGCTTCCAACCCTTTCTCTATGGCCAATCCTCTTGTCAAATCTTAGATCCTTTAAAAATCATTCTATCTAAGTCAAAGTGCACTTCCGAAGCTCCATCAGGCCTCCACTTCCTCCAACCCCCACGTCAAGGCACCAAGGGTGAAGGGAGTATCTTCCATTTTTCATTATTTTATCGTAAAAAAACTTGCATACATTATTGGCCCATGGCATATGCATGTGGGGAATCACCCCTTGGTTAGTATTTAGTTGCATGTTTATATTTTCTTGTTGTTTATTTTTGTTACTCTTACTACACCTAGTCTAATCTATATTTTCTTTGTTTTTCTTGTTTGTTTTGAAGGGAAGGATAATACATGAGCACAAGGACGCTGCTGAGCAGCATCCTACCGTTGACCTAGTGAACTGAGAATCCATGCAACCACATCAACCGCAATCTCCCCAAGGTACCTTGTTGGGACTGTGCCCACCCAGGGATCCGACGCAGAGTCGCGCCAGAGGAAGGAGGCCACAGCCATGCTAGGATGGCGAAGACGCAAGATAGGATAAAAATGAAAAGAAAATGGAGTCGCCACCTAGTCTTTTAAGGGAAAGACAAGGAAAACTACAATCAAATCACAAAAGATGAATGCATGAGATGCAAACGTTGAGGCCAAATGTCTACTAACCAGAGGATGGGTAAGGACTCCTATTATGAGCGGGGAAGGTGTTAGGTACCCCCGTATGCTCGAGAAACTCGGTCTTTCTAGTCCAATTCGCTTGCTAGAGGCTGAATGAATGTTTGCTAAGCCTAGATTGTGCTTTAATCATGCTAATATGAATTCCAAGGCAAGACTAGATGGATGTGGGGGATGGTGCGTGTAAATTGCGAAGAAATACACATGAAATAATGAAATTACGAAATACGACATGACAAAGAAAATCACATGAAATGACAAGGTTTCTGGCGAGAAAGGCTCGGGAAATTATACAGAATTCAAGAGAATAAAAAATACAACCAACTCAAATCGTCATAATCATAGAAAACATCGTGGAAATCAAGATGGAAAAATTGCAATGAAGTCCACGTTAAATAGGTAAATTGTGACATGTAAAGAAATTCACATAAAATGATGGTGTTTTTAGAAAGAATGCTCAGAAAAACTATATAGATACTAAGAGGGTCAATAGTGAGGCCGACCCAAGTCATCGAAATCATAGAGAAGTTCGTGAAAATAAAAAAAAGGAAAATAATCAGTGATGGGGCCAATGTGGGCCTTTCAATTAGTTAATGTATGCCCTTAGGCAATGAAATCCAAATCAAATCAAAGAAATCCAAGACTACAGAATAAAAGGGATCAAATAAAATGTCATACAAAGAATTCTGAAAATAGGATGAGGAAAATCCACAAAAGAAGCACATGAGATGCAGGCTTACTTAAAGAAGGGGGACTGATACACAAATGTAATAAAACTATGCAAAATGCATGAATGTGTACCTAAATGTGTAAAGGGTGTTGAGGAATGACTTAGACAAAGACTATGCATGACTGAGTGTAGAAACTAACATGCATGTGCATGAATTGGTGGCACAACGGCAATTTGGTCATTTCTATGGCCAAATGTGATAAATATGTGCATGTGTATGATGCATGGTTTAAGATATGCCAAAATGCAAGAAAAATGTCAAGAAAATGTTATTTTCAGGAAAACATGCAAAGGACAAAGTTTTACATATAAGAAAATGGTGTAAACATGATAAAGAACAAGTATAGGGACTAAAGTGTAAAATTCACAAAAAAGAGGAAAATCATGGCTAAAAAGTGCTCAGAAAGTCTTATGTTAATGTTAGGATGAAGGATTTAAAGAAAATGTGGCACTGTGGTGTGACATGTGTGAAAATTGCACTTTTGATAATTTCTTGAAAATTCAAGGTCTATTGTGCAAAATTCACACATAAAGTGCAAAACTGACTAAAATGTGGAATTAAAGATCGATTTACAATGAAAACATGATTTTTAAATGAAATCTATGATTAAGTGCAAAATTATAAATGTAATGAGTGGAAAATGACAAAAATAGGTGTGAAAACAATTAAAACCCTAACTGATGAATTTAAAATTAGTCTAAGGGTCTGGATGCAAATTTCCTACACTCAAGGATTGTATGTTATGAATCCAGGGACCTACATGCAAAATTTTAGGTCTTAAATGTGATAAAAAATTTAGACTTTTATGTTGATCAGTGTGATTATGAAGTTTCTTAGGGCCAGGATGCAAATTTTACATGAAAAATTCATTTTAAAAAGCTCTGGATGCATGATGCAAATGTTCAGGACTTAACTGCAAAGAAGACCTGATCTCAGTGACCTAAATGGAAAAAAAAACATTTAAAGGACTAGAAGTGGAATTAAAATTAAATAGGATGGATCATGCAATATTTATAGGAATAATAAATGAAAGAAAAAGTTATTTAAACTACAGGAGGTTAAACATAAAGAAAAGGATTTAAAAGTAATGAAAAGAGGACCTAAGTGTAACAAATTAAAACTAAAGGGCGTTGAGTAAAAACAAATCCTTTGAAGATCAACAGAGGATCGTCGGCGTTCCCACTCTGACGAGATCTCTAGCGATGACCTAGCGACCATGCAACGACGGGAGGGCTCCGGCAACGCCCTAGGAAGCTAGAGGGAGGCACGACGGAGCTTTCCAGTGTAGTGGGCTGGACTGGGGAGGCGTGAGATGCCTCCCCCACCTCTGACTCCGGCGAGTGGCTGTTGATGCTAGAGAAGACGACGACAGAGTAGTTGGCGGCGTTCTAGAGACGGGCAGGCTAAGGCGCAGGTCAGAGGAGCATCGGAGCGATGCGCGGAGGGTCTTGGTAGCGATGGTGAGATCCAGGGAGGTTTGAGGTGTTCTCCCTGTCCCCTATGTCAGAGAAGACCACGGCGAAGGTTGGGACAGTGCCCCAAGCTCTAGAACGACGGCGCAGCAGCTTGGCAGGGTGCGTGGCGATGCAGTGAAGCTTCTAGAGGAGGTGGTGAGCGACAGGGGCATCCGAAAGGCTCTAGTGACTTTACGGTGGCGATCAACGGCACAGAGTAGCAGCGAGATACTTCCGGCCATTAAGGGCTAGCTGGACTCCTCCTGAGCAATGGATGCTCTGGGAGGAGGAGGAAGAAGAAGGAGGAGAGGCCCATGGGGCCTCCCCTGGACTAGTAGGCCTCTGGCCTCGCTAGTGGTGGTGAACCCACCACCAGAGGTAGAGACGACAGTGCACAGAGGGCTTGTGAACTCCGCTGGAGTGCGATTTAGAGGGTTCGAGAAGACTTTATGTGCCTAAAGGAGTACAATTGAAAACTAAGGGGGCAGAAATTACCTGAGATGATGGCAGTTGTCTCTCCCAGCGAGGTTGAATGGTGACGCTCCTCTGGTATGACAACTCTGGCGGCGGTGGTTAGGAGGCTCTGGTGTCTTGCAAGAGGGTTGAATAAGGTCGCCTGAAGGTGGGGGATTACCTGGTTTTCTGGGGCTGGAATGAGGGCCTCTCAAGTTCTCTCCATTTCGTCAGCGCTCTCTCTCCGTTCAGGTTCTCTTCTCCCCCCTTTGGCGGTTGCTCCGTGGTTTTTTATCACTAGAGGAGGGGTGGAAGGTGGGGCTGCTGGTTCATGTGCATTGTGGTTGGTAGTTGGCCAGCTCGTGGGGAAGGAGGGATGGAGAGTGGATGCAGGGAAGAAGAGAGGACTATGCATTTTTTTTTTCTGTTTCCTAAGTTTTTAATCACATTTGGTTTGGGTTGGGCTTAGCTACATAATGGGCTACGGGCCTTTGTTTTGGGTTTTTCTTTGTTTTAGATTTTTAGGTTTTTGGTTTTAAGTTTTTAGGTTTTTGGTTTTAGAATTTTAATTATTTTGATTTTAATTTTTATTTTGGTGATTTAGGATTATTGACTTGTGGTTTAAATCTGATTTTAGATCTAAATTCTTATGATTTTTAAACTAGGGTTTTGATTTTGTGATTTTGATTTATGTTTTTGTGTTTTTAATTTTAAATTTGATTAAATGATTTTCAGATTTTGTTGTTTTCGGGTTTTTATGACTTTAATTAGAATTTAGGGTATTCTTGTTTCAAATTTGCTTTAATGATCTAGCTATGGCTTTCGGATTTCTATTTGGGTTTTAATTAGGGTTTTGTTTATCTTAGGTTTTTTTTTGTGATTTAGGTTTTGGGTTTCATAACTCAATTAAGTGATTTGAATTATGGTTTTGGACTTTAATTAGGATTTTGGGTTTGATTTCTGATTTGATTATTTTTAATTTTTGATTTAATTAATTTTTCCTTGATTTAATTAGGGATTTAATTTAGATTTTGATTTAACTATTTTTTTTCTTGATTTTTGTATGAATTAGGGTTTCTTTTTAATTAGATTCAATTTTAATGGATTTTATTGAATTTTGCTTGATTTGTGTTTTAACTTAATTAATTTGGATTTTATTTAACATTGGTTTTAATTAGAGTTTTCTCTTGATTAATTGGGATTTTAAGTGGATTTTATTTAATTTTGGTTTTAATTATTGGTTTTTGCTTTGATTAGGTTAGAGTGGTTTGTGTGGGCTTGAGTGGGCTTAAGGGTTTAGGGTTTTGGTGGTGTTAGGGTTTAGGTGTGGTGGTTGCAACCAGAGCATCTTTCCAGAGGAGCCTGTTGTCATGTGATTGCAAAATTGGGGTGTTTACAGATGTCCCTCCTTCAGCAAGGTCAAAGGAATTGAGACCAATGCTCAGGGTTGACAAGAAACCCCGCTTGAGTCTACAGGAGAGTAGTATTTGCTGTGAGGCCGTGAATCATTTATTTAGTGGATGCACCGAAATGTCATGACCCTGTGGCCCATGTATGATGCTGATGCATGGGTTGACTCTAATGTCGGGTGATGCATGAGGATGATGCTGACGACGAGTGGGTAGCCCATCAGCTCACGGATGGGAGTGTGAGGGATTCTTGACTCGTACCAAGGGATATTGGGACAAAACCGTCAAGCTCGTCACACGACTAGGGGGAACCTAGCAAATGACAGACCTTTCGGCCAGAAGGATGCATGGCAAGATATCGGACATGCCGACTGAGGAAAGCCTGATCACGGATGACAATTGGATAGTTCGAGGGTATCAGCCTGCTCCTGACAATATGACGGTCGTCAACTGGATAGTTTGGGGTATTAGCCCGCTCTTGACAAAATGACAGTCGTCAACTGGATAGTTTGGGGTATCAACTTGCTCCTGATAGTGTGATGGTTGTCAACCAGATAGTTTGGGGTATCAGCCTGAGGAGATGAGAGGCGTGGCAAGGACTAACGGGCTCGTCAACCGGAGGGTGACTGATGAAGGAAGTCGTCCAAGTAGTTTGGGATACCAACCTAAGGAAAGGGGCACTAGGTAAGACTATAAGGCTTGCAAACTAAAGGAGAAAGTACGAGAAGTTGAAGGACCTACCGATCGGATAGTTTGGGTTATCAGCCTAAAGTGGCTGATGACAGAAGTCATCTAAGTAGTTCGGGATACCAACTCAAAGTGATGTGGAAGAAGATAGTTTGCTTTGATTTCGTCTATTCGGAGTGGAATTCAAAAACAAAGGGGTGGCACCGAGATTCGTCTGTCCGGAGGGAATCTGGGATGGAACCATCGAGACTCCGTTCAGTAGTCTAGAAGAAGATGAAAAAGGGTAGCCTTGAACCCATCTGTCAGGATTGGAAATCAAAGGCAAGAAGTGGCACCGAGATTCATCTATCCAGATCGAACCTAGGATGGGACCCTTTAGACTCCGTTCGGTAGTCAAGAAGAAGATGGAAAAGGGTAGCCTCGATTTTGTCTGTCAGGATCGGAATTCAAAGGCAAGAGGTGGCACTGAGATTCGTCCGTCCAAATCGAATTTGGGATGGGACCATTTAGACTCCGTCTGGTAGACTAGAAGAAGATGGAAAAGGTAGCCACGATTCCACCTGTTAGGGTCGGAATTAAAAGGCAAGAGGGTGGCATTGAGATTCGACCGTCTGAATGAAACTAGGGATGGGACCATCTAGACTCCATCGGGTAGTATAGAAGAAAATGGAAAAGGGTAGCCTTGAATCTGTCTGTCAGGATCGGAATTCACAGGCAAAAAGGTGGCACCGAGACTCGTCCATCCGGATTGAAAATAAGCATGAAAAAGAGAACAAAATGTACAAAAAGCATGTGTGAGTGAAAAATGTAAATTCCAGGGGCTTTTGTGCAAAATTCCCAAATTTTGAATGAAGGTTGAAATTCTAAGGCTAAATCAGCAAAAATGCATAGGAAAACACATTTTAAGTAAATTTGAAGAAGTTAGGGGTTAAATGTGCAAAACTATGCATTTTTAGTCAAATTCAAGATCCCTAAGGTTCAATATGTAATTTTACTAGTAAAACATGAGTGTTAAAGCAATTTTGAAGCAACTCAAGGTTAAAAGTGCAAGAAAAAGAGTTTATGCTTGAAAACAGGAAGTTTCAAGGACGTTTATGTAATTTTACCTTGGAAAATATGCACTCAGTGTGAAATCAGTGAGGTTCAGGATTAAAAATGCAATTTTGGAACACATCTGTGTAAATATTTGAATATCTAGGGTTTAATTTGCAATTTTGACTGAAAAAATGCATTCAAAATTATTTGAATAAAGTTCTGGGCTAAAAATGGAATTTTGGAACACATCTGTATAAATATTTGAATATCTAGGGTTTAATTTGCAATTTTGATAGAAAAACATGCATTCAGAAATATTTTAATAAAGTTCAGGGCTTTTTATACAAAATACTAGACATGAAGATGAATTAAATGCAAGTTAGGGGTTTATGTCAAATTTTAAAGCTTGGAAAACAATAATAGAGATTTATAGGGGTCACATTGCAATATTTTAAAGCAAACATTATTAAAATGATTTAAAAGGGTAGTCTTGAATCCGTCTGTTAGGATCAGAATTCACAAGCAAATGGGTGGCACTGAGATTCGTCCGTCTGGATTGAATCTGGGATGGGACCATCTAGACTCTATCTGGTAGTCTAGAAGAAAATGGAAAAGGGTAGCCTTGAATCCGTCTGTCTGAATCGAAATTCACAAGCAAAAGTGTGGCACCAAGATTCGTCCATCCAGATCAAATCTGGGATGGGACCATCTAGACTCTGTCTGGTAGTCTAGAAGAAAACGGAAAAGGGTTGCCATAAATTCGTCTGTCAGGATCGAAATTCAAAGGCAAGAGGTGGCACTGAGATTCGTCCGTCTAATTGAATCTAGGATGGGACCATCTAGACACTGTCCGGTAGTCTAGAAGAAAATGGAAAAGGGTAGCCTTGAATCCGTCTGTTAGGATTGGAATTCACAGGCAAAAGGGTGGCACTGAGATTTGTTAGTCCGAATAGAATCTAGGATGCGACCATCATGAGTCCGTCCTGTAGTCTAGAAGAAGATGGAAAAGGTAGCCTCGATTCCGCCTGTCAGGGTCTGAAATCAAAGGCAAGAGGGTGGAACCTAGATTCGTCCGTCTGGATCGAACCAGGGATGGGACCATCTAGACTTCGTCTGGTAGTCTAGAAGAAAATGGAAAAGGGTAGCATTGAATCCATCTACCAGGATCGGAATTCACAAGCAAAAGGGTGGCACTGAGATTTGTCCGTCCAGATTGAATCTAGGGTGGGACCATCTAGACTCCGCCTGGTTGTTTAGAAGAAAATGGAAAAGGGTTGCATTGAATCCATCTCTCAGGATCGGAATTCACAAGCAAAAGGGTGGCACCGAGATTCGTCCGTCCAGATCAAATCTGGGATGGAGCCATCTAGACTCTGTTCGGTAGTCTATAAGGAAATGGAAAAGGGTAGCCTTGAATCTGTCAGTCAGGATCGAAATTCACAGGCAAGAGGGTGGCACCGAGATTCGTCCGTCCGGAATGAATCGAGGATGGTACCATCTAAACTCCGTCCAGTAGTCTAGAAGAAAATGGAAAAGGGAAGACTTGAATCAGTTTGTCAGGATCAGAATTCATAGGCCAAAGGGTGGCACCGAGATTCGTCAGTTCGGATCGAATCTAGGATGGGACCATCTAGACTCTTTCTGGTAGTCTAGAAGAAAATGGAAAAGGGTAGCATTGAATCCATCTGTCAAGATCGAAATTCACAGGTAAATAGATGGCACCGAGATTCGTTCATTCGGATCGAATCTGGGATGGGACCATCTAGACTCTGTTCAATAGTCTAGAAGAATATGGAAAAGGGTAGCCTTGAATCCGTCTATCAGGATTGAAATTCACAGGCAAGAGAGTGGCACTGAGATTCGTCCGTCAGGATCAAATTTGGGATGGAACCATCTACACATCGTCAGATAGTCTAGAAGAAAATGGAAAAGGGTAGCCTTGAATCCGTTTGTCAGGATCGGAATTCACAGGCGAAAGGCTGGCATCGAGATTCGTCCGTCCAGATTAAATCTAGTATGGGACGATCTTGACTCTATCCTGTAGTTCAGACGAAAATGGAAAAGGGTAGCCATGAATCCTTCTATTAGGATCAGAATTCACAGGCATGGTGGTGGCACCGTGATTCGTCCATCCAGATCGAATCTGGGATGGGACCATCTAGACTCTGTCTGGTAGTCTAGATGAATATGGAAAAGGGTAGCCTCGAATCCATTTGATAATCGGAATTCACAGGCAAGAGAGTGGCACCGAGATTCGTTCGTCCGGATCGAATCTGGGATGGGACCATCTACACTCCGTCTGATAGCCTAGAATAAAATGGAAAAGGGTAGTCTTCAATCCCTCTGTCATTATCAAAATTCATAGGCTAATGGGTGGCACCAAGATTCGTCTGTCCAGATCGAATCTGGGATGGGACCATCTAGACTTCGTCCAGTAGTCTAGAAGAAAATGGAAAAGGGTAGCCATGAATCCATCCATCAGGATCGGAATTCAAAGTCTAGAGGTGGCATCGAGATTCGTCCATCCGGATCGTACCTGGATGGGACCATTTAAACTCTCTCCAGTAGTCTAGAAAAAGATGGAAATGGGTAACCTCGATTTCGTCAGTCAAGATCAGAATTCAAAGGCAATAGGGTGGCACTGAGATTCGTCCGTCCGGATCAAATCTGGGATGTGGCCATCTAGACTCCGTCCAGTATTCTAGAAGAAAATGGAAAAGGGTAGCCTCGATTCTATCTGTTAGGATTGGAATAAAAAGGCAAGAGGATGGCACCGAGATTAGTCTGTCCCGATCAAATCTGGGATGGGACCATCTAGACTCCGTTTGGTAGTCTAGAAGAAATTGGAAAAGAGTAGCCTTGGATTCGTCTGTCATGATCAGAATTGAAAGGCAAGAGGTGGCACTGAGATTTGTCCGTCCGGATCGACTCTAGGATGGGATAATCTAGACTCCGTCCGGTAGTCTTGAAGAAAATAGAAAAGGGTAGCCTTGAATCCGTCTGTCTGGATCGGAATTCACTGGCAAATGGGTGGCACCGAGATTCGTCCGTCTTGATTGAATCTGGGATGGGACCATCTGGACTCCGTCTAGTAGTCTAGAATAAAATGGAAAAGGGTAGCCTTGAATCTGTCTGTCAGGATTGGAATTCACGGGCTAATGGGTGGCACCGAGATTCGTCCGTCCGGATCGAATCTAGGATGGGAGCATCTTGACTCCGTTCGGTAGTCTAGAAGAAAATGGAAAAGGGTTGCCTTGAATCTGTCTGTCGGGATCAGAATTCACAGGTAAAAGGGTGGTGTGAGATTCGTTCGTCCAGATCGAATTTGGGATGGGACCATCTAGACTTAGTCCGGTAGACTAGAAGAAATTGGAAAATGGGGTAGCCTTCAACTTGTCTGTTAGGATCGGATTTCAAAGGCAAGAGGTGGCCTCGAGATTCATCCGTTCGAATCGAATCTGGGATGGGACCTGTGACCATGCTCGTGGAACCCTACCTGGCTCGATATGGTCACGACGATGATAGTGAATCCGAAGAAGAAGATTGGGCTTGGAAACAACAAGGAAAGATAAGAAAGGTTAAGGAAAGGAGTCGCCACCTTGTCTTTTAGTCGATAGACGAGGAAAACCAAACCCAAAGGAAAACCAAAAGAAATCAAATTTTACAAATCAATAGAAACTCAAAGAAATATGAGAAAATCAAATTGGAAAAAAAAAATCCTCATTCGGGTCAATGTCAGCATTATCAAGCTTGTTAATGTACGCCCTCGGGCGATGGAAAACCAAATCAAATCAAAATTGTAAAAGTCGGAAGAAATCCGGGAAACGATGGAAAAATCAAGCTTGAAATGAGTTGGAAGAGTGCGCATGATGCAAAAAAGAAGGCATGAGAAAATAAGTATGAAAAAGAGAACAAAATGTACAAAAAGCATGTGTGAGTGAAAAATGTAAATTCCAGGGGCTTTTGTGCAAAATTCCCAAATTCTGAGGCTAAATCACCAAAAATGCATAGGAAAACACATTTTAAGTAATTTTGAAGAAGTTAGGGGTTAAATGTGCAAAACTATGCATTTTTGGTCAAATTCAAGATCCCTAAGGTTCAATATGTAATTTTACTAGTAAAACATGAGTGTTAAAGCAATTTTGAAGCAACTCAAGGTTAAAAGTGCAAGAAAAAGAGTTTATGCTTGAAAACAGGAAGTTTCAAGGACGTTTATGTAATTTTACCTTGGAAAATATGCACTCAGTGTGAAATCAGTGAAGTTCAGGATTAAAAATGCAATTTTGGAACACATCTGTGTAAATATTTGAATATCTAGGGTTTAATTTGCAATTTTGACTGAAAAAATGCATTCAAAATTATTTGAATAAAGTTTAGGGCTAAAATTGCAATTTTGGAACACATCTATGTAAATATTTGAATATCTAGGGTTTAATTTGCAATTTTGACAAAAAAACATGCATTCAGAACTATTTGAATAAAGTTTAGGGCTTGTTATACAAAATACTGGACCTGAAGAAGAATTAAATGCAAGTTAGGGGTTTATGTCAAATTTTAAAGCCTGGAAAACAATAATAGAGATTTACAAGGGTTACATTGCAATATTTCAAAGCAAACATTATTAAAATGATTTTAAAAAATACTACAGGGAACTAAAAGCAAAATAAAAAGACTTACTTGCATGAAAAAAGAAAAGACCAGAAGCTTTTTTAAAAGAAAACTATTCTTTTTTTTTTATAGAAAAAGAAGCGACGGCCACCGACGATGGAACTCTACCTTTGACGACCGCCTAGGATGCCCTTTCAGGGCATCCCAATGCTTGATCTGGCATCAAGGCTCACCAGGAGCAAGGAGAGGAGGAGAGGAGCATATCCAATGGTTCCGATGAGACATCCGACGGTCAGAGGAGGCTGTGCATCTTTCTTGGCTTTGGGGCAGCTCCGACAATGGCGTCGTGGAAGAAGGTGACCCTAGAGGCTGCAGTGCGACGCTCTAGGGCTCCTGGAGGCTTGGGGATGCTGAGGAGAGTGTTTCCTTCCATCCGGAGGCACGATTGGCATCGCTCCCTCAACCTTCGATCCTGCTTGCCATCGACGTTTTCGTCTCCAGCGAGCTTGGCTGCCAGGGCGATCTAGGGCACGAAGTAGGGTCTTGATTGCTTCGGGGCGTGGAGAAAGAACAAGGAATTGTTTCCTTGGGCTTGGCGAGGTGTTGCGAAGGG
This sequence comes from Posidonia australis, assembly GCA_024699735.1. Classification (NCBI taxonomy): domain Eukaryota; kingdom Viridiplantae; phylum Streptophyta; class Magnoliopsida; order Alismatales; family Posidoniaceae; genus Posidonia; species Posidonia australis. The sequence continues at coordinate 1,495 of JAMKQA010000775.1, read as the reverse complement.
TAGAGGTCCGGATCGCATCCTACTACCAGTCGTCTTCCCCAATGATGACAACGGAGCCCGATTCTGGCGAGCGGCTCCTGGAGGGTTGTTGGGGGCTCGAAGGGTTTCTAAAGGATCAGAGAAGTAGGAGGATGAACAACTCGAATAGATTGAGCACATTGGGGCACGAATCGATTACTGGATTCATGCCCCCACCTACATCGTCGGAAAATGCGCCTGGCGACCTCTGAAACTCCGATTCCGACCAGGGAAGCCCTCTAGCATTGCTAGAATCGGTTGGGGAAGAAGGAGGAAGACCTAGGAGACCAGAATTGAGAGAAAATGAGCTCTGATTGAAGCTTACTTGAGCTGGCAGTGATGTTGGCTGTCGGAGCTCGCTAGAGCTTGAATTTTCCTCCTCTCTAAGCTTCCTCTCTGATCCTGGACCTCTCTAGTTGCTTTGGTTAAGAGAAAATACCTTGGTGGCTCTCCTCTCAATTTTTCCAAGATTTTTATCTCCCCTTTTCCCTCTTTTTTCCTCTTGCAAATGGGGGGGGGGGGGGGGGTATTTATAGGCTTGGGAATGGTTGGAGTTGTTAGAGTAGCTTGTTATGGTTAGTTAGAGGTTGTTGGAAGTTGTTACAAGTTGTTATTGGTTATTATAGTGAAGGTGGGAAGTAGTTAGGTTTGTTTTGGTGGTTACAAGTTGCTATAAGTTGTTAAGATGAAGGAGGAAAGTGGTTAAGTTTGTTTGGTTGATTAGAGGTTGTTATAGGTTGTTATGGTGGAGTGGGAAGTGGTTAAGGTTTGTTTAGGTGGTTAGAGGTTGTTATAGGTTGTTATGGTGGAGTGGGAAGTGGTTAGTTTGTTATGGTTTGAAATTAGGGTTTTGGGTTTGACTTTTTTTTTTTTTTTTGGTCCTGGAAATTATCGAGCCCTAGGAGACCCTATAATTGATAACTAGGGATCAAAAAGATGAGAATTACATATAGGGAGGACATCAGCCAAAGCACCAAAGAAAAGAGGTACAACCACCCCAAAAAGCAAAGTCGTCCAGTCCAAAGCGCTGAGGCACCATTACTATTTGCGCCTGATACGGAGGTAGGGCAAGCCACCCTTTTCCAAACACAGAATCCCTTCGACAAAATTTGGAAGCTCGAATAAATTACACGTTCTTTTGAACTGTTGAGAGTCAACGCCAAGATTAGCCAAAAAATCCGCTAACACATTTGCCTCCCTGAAAATGTGGGAAATGGATCTTGTTTGCTTCACCAGGTTAGAGACTCCCCTCCACTCATTCCAAAGCCTCCAGTCAAAACAACAACCCACCTGTAGCATGTTCACAAGAATCGTCGAATCTGATTCAATAACCAGGTTCGACAGCTCTAGTCCCAGCTGCAGGTACAACGCCAAGCCATCCTTTAGAGCTTTGAATTCAGCCACCATATTAGTACATCTACCATAGAAATTTGTAAATGCAACAATGAACCTACCACAATGATCCCTGATAACACCC
>JAMKQA010000772.1:0-24930 GCA_024699735.1 Posidonia australis | reverse complement strand
GGAGATAAAATGTTAGGGGTGACTGAGAGTGTGAGCTAGAAAAGAAAACATACATTCGCAAGGGCATAAAAGAATAGAGAAGACAGAAGGCGAAGACAAAAGTCAGCCCATGAGTGAGAGGCGTGCGTTGTAACTCTACCTTTACCATACCTTGGAGAGGAGTTGGAGTATGCACTCAGTAAAATCACATCTTCGAGAGACTGACCCACCCTCTTGCAATAAAGGCCTTCTGAATAGATCGGGCACTTATGACCTCCAAGACAAGGTTAAAGTGAAACCGCACGTCCATGAGGGAGTAAAAGAAAAGACAATAATATTGAAAAAGAAAAAAGCAGGTGCAGGACCTTAAAGAGTTTGGCATGGAGCCAAGTCCATTACAATACCTTACAGTAAGAACGAGTGCCACCACTACCTAGCGAGAGCCACCAATGACTTGCGAATCTTTGTAGTGGCAACTGAGTCGAAGGTGTCATCCTCCTCTAACAAGCATACAACTTTTCAACCTAACTGAGGGCAAACAAACAACTGAACTAGACAAGCAAACGATCCAGGTAATGAACTCATTGAACAAGCAAAGCAACAAATGCAGATAACAAGCAACTGAAATCACAAGGCATGCATTTCTTAATGAAACAAAAAATCACTCTTAAATAACTAAATTGTTCACAATAGTAGAGGCCACAATAACAATAATCATCATAGCCTTGCTTGGATCAATCTTTTTGTTTGCATATAGACTGGTTCAACAGGAATTCCGCCGCAACAATTCAGGTGTGGTAAACATTATTTGGGGAATGCCTGAGGTCAACACAGCCAAATACATGTTTGCAGCCAGAGCACAATAACACAATGAGTAACAGAGTAAAGAATAGCCTGCCTAAGATAGACTACGATTTATCATTACATCTTGTCACCGGAGTATAGCTCCGAACAGTGGATGAATATACATGTCACCAGTCAGTGAACAAGTGTGTCTCTGGCCTCAACCAAAACCAGTCTACACCATTTTCAGTGGCTCAAAGTGTGCCTACAGTCACGGTATAATCCTCAAGTCTTTACATCATCGAGTGATGCCCAACACTTCCCGTGATAGCCTGCCTCGATGCCAGAGGCATCTATTTTGCCTTGGTATTTCCAGATCTGACTTCTGTTTTCATTAGACATCATTCACCTTTTATGCTAGGGGCATGTTAGCTACTTTCTAGCTGGGCTCACACAATCTGTTACTTGGTTCATCAAGGGCAAGTCAGTCGTTCTCTGATCAGGACCTACACTTCAAGTGATTAGCGGAGACAACAGCATGACTGTGGACTCTATGCAGTAATTCAAAATTTGGCGAATACAATCAGGAGAATGTCCTCTAGTAGCGCAGCCAAATATAGAGCTATCTAAACAGCATGGTTGAACAGAACACATCTTAAACATACCAGCTAGAAGCAAGTTACAATCCAGATCAAAGGCTTTATCGAGTTGCCACAATTCCTTCAGTCTTCTAAATACAATACAAGAAAGCAGTTGGGTACACATACTTCCAGTCATTTGATGAATGGTGCTTCGATTAGTGATGGTCTCAAGTACTCTAGTGGTTCAAGGAACATTTGTAGTTACAGTCTAGCTTCCCAGACCCCATACCCTCAAGTGATGTCCAACCAGTCCAATACCAGGGGATGTCAGCTGCTCTTTGGTCAAAAGTCACATACAAAACATTAGCTACAGTGTAATTGAACCAGAGTCTTTGACTAGAGACATGTCAGCTGCTCTTTGGTCAAAAGTCACGTACAAAGCATCAGCTACAGTGTAATTGAACCAGAATTTTTGACCAACGGCATGTCAGTTGTTCTTTGGTCGAAGGTCACATATCAGGCGCCTAACAGAATGTCAACTTGCTATGTAACTGAACCAGAGTCTTTAACCAGGGACATACCAGCTGTTTTGAGAATGCTGGGTGCGGATTATCTTCCAAATGATGGTCAGTGCACCTTCTTATAGAGAAGTGACAATCATCACATAAAGGCTCCTACAAGATAACAACTGTAGCAGGGCACTACCCTGTTTCAACTGACATCCCCCACAGCGGCGACGAATCAAGGTGCACTGATACTTGAATAAGATCCCCTTGGCAGATTCTTTTGGCTAAATAGAAGGTTAGGCCCTCCCTCGCCTTTGAATTCCGATCCTGATGGACGGATTCAAGGCCTCCACTTTTTCATCTTTCTAGACTACCGGACGGGGTCTAGATGTTCCCATCCCTGGTTCGATCCGTTCGGACGAACCTCAGTGCCACTTCTCGCATTTGAATTCCTATCCGGAAGGACGGATTCAAGGCCTCCCCTTTTTCATCTTTCTAAACTACCGGACGGAGTCTAGATGTTCCCATCCCTAGTTCGATCTGTTTGGATGAACCTCGGTGCCACTTTTCACTTTCGAATTCCTCTCTAGACGAACAGATTCAAGGCCTCCCTTTTTCATCTTTCTATACTACCGGACGGAGTCTAGATGTTCTCATCCCTAGTTCGATCCATTTGGATGAACCTCGGTGCCACTTCTCGCCTTCAAATTCCTATCCAGACGGACAGATTCAAGGCCTTCCCTTTTTCATCTTTCTAGACTACCAGACGGGGTCCAGATGTTCCCATCCCTGGCTTGATCTGTTCGGATGAACCTCGGTGCCACTTCTCGCCTTCAAATTTTTCTCTGAACGGACGGATTCAAGGCCTCCCTTTTTCATCTTTCTAGACTACCAGACGGAGTCTAGATGTTCCCATCCCTGGTTCGATCCATTTGGACGAACCTCGGTGCCACTTCTCGCCTTCGAATTCCTATCCGAACGGATGGATTCAAGGCCTCCCTTTTTCATCTTTCTAGACTATCGGACAGGGTCTAGATGTTCCCATCCCTAGTTCGATTTGTTCGGACGAACCTCGGTGCCACTTCTCGCCTTTGAATTCCTATCCGGACAGACGGATTCAAGGCCTCCCCTTTTTCATCTTTCTAAACTACCGGACGGGGTCTAGATGTTCCCATCCCTGGTTCGATCCGTTCGGACAAACCTCGGTGCCACTTCTCGCCTTTGAATTCCTATATGGACGGACGGATTCAAGGCCTCCCCTTTTTCATCTTTCTAGACTACCGAACGGAGTCTAGATGTTCCCATCCCTAGTTCGATCTGTTCGGATGAACCTCGGTGCCACTTCTCGCCTTCGAATTCCTCTCTGGATGGACGGATTCAAGGCCTCACTTTTTCATCTTTCTAGACTACCGGACGGAGTCTAGATGTTCCCATCCCTGGTTCAATCCATTTGGACGAACCTCAGTGATACTTCTCGCCTTCGAATTCCTATCCAGACGGACGGATTCAAGGCCTTCCCTTTTTCATCTTTCTAGACTACCGGATGAGGTCTAGATGTTCCCATCCCTAGCTCGATCTGTTCGGATGAACCTCGGTGCCACTTCTCGCCTTCGAATTCCTCTTCGGACGGACGGATTCAAGGCCTCCCATTTTCATCTTTCTAGACTACTGGACGGAGTCTAGATGTTCCCATCCCTGGTTCGATCCATTTGGACGAACCTCGGTGTCACTTCTCGCCTTCGAATTCCTATCCAGACAAACGGATTCAAGGCCTCCCTTTTTCATCTTTCTAGACTACCAGACGAGGTCTAGATGTTTCCATCCCTGGTTCGATCTGTTCGGACGAACCTCGGTGCCACTTCTCGCCTTCGAATTCCTATCCCGATGGACGGATTCAAGGCCTTCCCTTTTCATCTTTCTAAACTACCAGTTGGAGTCTAGATGTTCCCATCCAAGGTATGGTCCATTCGAACGAATCCTGGTGCCACTCCTTTTGCCTTTGAATTCCACTCCGAATGGACAGAATCAAAGCAAACTGTCTTCCTCCTTCCTTTGGGCTGGTATCTTGAACTACCCGGGCAATCCTTGTGATGCCCGATGGATTCCCCACTCTCCTTATTCCTTCCTTCCTTTTGGGCTGGTAGCCCGAGCTACTCGGATGACTTCCGTGACCAGTCACTTTTCGGTCGGCAAGCACCGTGAGTCTTGTCCCGCCCTTCCCTCGACAAGTGTGATAACTTGTCACGTCTTCTAGGAGCTAGTTGGTCGTCAACTTGTCAGCTTGTCATTTGTGTTGGTTTCTCTGATGTTGGCTTCGGTTATGGCGTTCAGGGAGACAGGACAAGACTTTTGGTGCGTTCACCGACTAGTGGCTGGTTGCCGGTAGCTAACTCTCTCTTACAGCTTTAGGCGGGGTGTCTTTGTCAACCCTGAGTATCGGTCTCTGTTCTACTCGTCCTCCGATCTCGCTCAGGGAGGGGCATTTGTAGACACCCCAATTTTGTAGGTTTGCAGGATGAAAGTGTGGTAGATGGGCTTTTGATCACAAATGAACTCATTTAGTCCTAAAATCCACCAAAGCCCATGAAAGCGCACCTAAGCCCACCAAGGCCCAAGCAAGCACTAAGGCCCATCAAAGCTCAAGTAGGCCCACTTAGGCCCATGAAGTCCCACAATACTTCAACCCATTTCTTCTTCTTCTTCCAAACCAACCAGCCATTCCTCCACACTAATATATAAATCATCCTCCAATACAAAAAGCTCCCACTCCTGTCGTGCCCCACTCCACAACCTAGCCAATGTTTTCACCAGCCTTGTCAAGACCCATTGCAGTATATGCAATAGGAGGAGCACAGAGAGGGTGAAGCCATGATCCAGCCACGACCAATCCTTTTTTTCCGTTCTCATCCCTTCTAGCATGTCTCACCATGTCGTTCAGCAGCAGCCTTAACCAAGCTCGAGCCCTCCACGAACCAGTGCCATTGGATGCATCGTCACGAGCTCAGGCGACCGTCGATCGCTGTCGGCGCTCGAGAAGGCAGCAAGGAGGGTGTGTGGGGAACAGCAAGGTGGTTACAAGATGCTAGTTGGTTAGGGGAATCTTTACTTTGTTACGGAGTTGGTTAATTGTTAGGATTTTGTCAAATCTGTTATGGGTTGTTACAGTCACCGGGGCTTCACTTATAAAAGGGACGGCAGTGTGAAGTGTGAGGAAGAGGAAGAGAGAGGGACAGAGGAAGAGAGGAGGTGAGAGGAGAGATCCTAGAGCTCAGAGCATTCCTCTCGTGGCGATCCTGAGCTCGTTAGCTTGCCCCAGTTCTTCCCTCAACCAGCTCCGATCGTCTTCTCCGACTCCGGCATGTTGGTGACAAGGAGGAAAGCTTGTCACAGGTAAGTCTTCATCCTCCTCTTGCTTTACTTTACCATCCTGAGCATCTTCCTTACTTTCCCATAGTGTATTCGTCGTTTTGGAGGCCCCTGTTTCCTCCCCGGTCGAGTGTGCCAGAGAGAACATGGTCGGCGGTGAGGTGGATCGAGAGGGACATGTAGACGTCCTCCCTGGTCTCTGTTGGCATGCTTGCTCCCGTTGTCCTCCCCTCGACCTTCCGGAAGGCATCGATCATTGCAACGTGGCCTTCATTTGACATTTTGATCCGAGCTTGCCGAAGAAGGTCAGATCGTCGATGAGGTATGCCATGGGAGGTGTATACACAACACTCCTAACCTCTGACCTCTCGTCTTTCATCCTCTCCACTCTCTCTGGACTCCAGAAGCTTCAAAGCCCCGTTTCGAGCCTCGATCCTCCTCCGCGATCATCGTTGTTGGAGACGTCACAGAGCTTGGTCAGGAGGGGAGTGTGCGGCGCCATTCTTGCCTCCGAGCAGTAGAATCACGTCCTATCCATCTCGTCAATCTCCCAGGAACTTCGAAGCATCGATTCACCGCTTCCAGCAGCACCTTCTTCTCTGAGCTCAATGCCGGAATCACGTCACCGGCGAGCTAAGTGGGAGGAGGAAGCAGGCCATTCCAGGCCAGATCAAAACCATTGGATGTTTTCCTCCTCTTGCTTATTGTGCCTCTTGATCTCCGATCAGGCTTTGGGATGCTCTGGGGGAGCGTCTCCGGCGGAATTCCATCGTCGACGGCCGTCGATTCTTTTTCTTTTTAAATAATATAAAAATAAGTTTTCTTTGATTAACTTTCTGAAACTTTTGTTTTGTTACATTTAGATCTTTATTTTCTTACAAATAAGTCCTTTTCCTTACTATTAGGTCCCTGTGCATTTTTTTTTAAAATCGTTTGAATTGAAATTATTGCAATGTGTACCCTGAGATTTCTTAATAATGCCTTTCATGCTTTAAAATTAGACAAAAGCCCCACTAAGTTATTTTTCACACATTAAAGTCCAAAAGTTTTGCATAAAAAACCCAAAGTTTCATGAAAATCATTCGGAGTGCATATTTCTCTAGTTAAAATTGCATTTAAATCCATGATCTTCATTAAAATTCTTCTGAATGCATATCTCTCAGTCAAAATTGCAAATTAGTCCCTAAGAATTCAAATATTTGCACAAATGCGACTTAAATTGCATTTTAGCCCCTGAACTTTACGGATTTCACACTGAGTGCATGTTTTCTAGGGTAAAATTACTGAATTGTCCCTAGAACTTTCTGTTTTCAATCATGGACTTTTCTTCTTGCATATTTTACCCTGAATTTCCACAGAATTGCATTAAATACATGTTTTAGTGGTAAAATTGCATTTTAACTCCTAGGAATCTTCAATTTGACCAAGAATGCACAGATTTGCATATTTGACCCTAGGTTTCTTTAAAATTACATGAAATGTGTTTTTATATGTATCTTTGATGATTTAGCTTCAGAATTTGGGTTTTTTGCACAAAAGCCCCTAGAATTTCATTTTTACACACACATATGCATTTTGTACATTTTGTTGCTCTTTTGCATGCATATTTTCTCGTATTTTCTTCCTCGCATCGTGCACTCATTTCCAACTCATTTCAAGCATGGTTTTCTCATCGTTTCCCGGAATTCTTCTGATTTTCTCGTTTTTTATTTGATTTGGCTTTCCATCGCCCGTGGTCGTACATTAACAGGCTTAACAATGCTGACATTGTCCCGAATGAGGATTAATTCCCCCAATTTGATTTTCTCGGATTTTTTCAAGTTTCCGATGATTTACGTGACGCTTTCCGAGAGTTTCTTGATTTTCACGATTTTCCTTATCGCCCAAGGGCGTACAGTAAAGCAGCATTCTCAATGCTTACATTTGTCCCTTGGATTAACTTTTTCCCTTTTATTCATTTCTTCTCTTTGATTTGGCATGTTTTTCAGTCATCTTTAGCATACGCATTCAGAATTGGCAAGCACACATCTAATAAGCCATTTAGCAAGTAGGAAACCTAGAAAGACCGAGTTCCTCGGACGCATGGGGTGCCTAACTCCTTTCCCATGCGTAACAAAAATCCTTACCCTTTCTCTGGCCTACATTGATTTGTGCATTTCATCTATTAGGCACAGAGCATACATGTTTTCTTCATCCTGTTTCCTTCTTAGTTTTTTTTCGTGTTTGGTTTTCCTCGTCTTTCCATTAAAAGACTAGGTGGCGACTTCTTTCCTTATCCTTTCTTATCTTCCCTTAGTGTTTCTAAGTCTAGTCTTCTTCTCCGGATTTACCATCTTCACCGTGACCGTATCGGGACTCCTTGTATGCTTCCACGCACCGGTAAGGAGAGCCATGTAGTGTTCCACTGACATGGTCACAGATACATCATGTGATTTTCCAATAGGTATACAAGATAAGATGAGTCCTTCTGGAGAATTTGGGCTGACTGAGAGACCGAGAGCCTCATCTCCTCCGGTGATCTCTTCTCCGGTTAGGTGCTCCTTTTCATCGCCGATGATGGAAAGTCATTGGTCATTATGGGGCTATGGTTCCCTAGACAATTCTGACGGTCTCTGTCATGCACTTTGTCAACTTTTTGATGACGTTTCGTGTCTCCAATCTTCCTTTATATCTAACGTCTTTAATTAATGTATCCATTAAACATAATAATTCCTTTGGTGGTGTTCCCTCTTCCATGGTTAATTCTCCTAATCCCAATTTTCGACAATCGCCTACCTTTAACGATGTTTTACTCGTGAATAATGTTTGGGATAATTCCAATGACATTAGAGATATAGAAGATTTACGTTGTGAAGAAGAGAAATGTGCATTTAATGCCTTGGGTTTCTCATCTCCCCTTCAATGCATCCCTTGTTTGCCTACGCACGGTATCCATGATGTCACATGCCATTCCGCACTTAATGTGCTGATTCAAAAGTAATTTTCTCCAGCTTTTCTAACTTGGTTCAATTCCAATAATGTGATCCCCAATACTAACAAAACATTATCACCTTAGTTATTTGGTTCCTGTTTCTCCCCACTGCCTTCTCCTCTGTTGATATTTCCAATCCCTCCACGTCTCAAAAACAATATTCCAACAAAGGCTCCTATTGGTCCGACAACTCCTCCCCAACCAGAGGAAGGGTGGAACCTTGTCAAGAGACGACGAGTTTGAATCCCGATTGAGCCTTTCTATGCCAAATCCAGTAGGTGTTATAAATGTGCACTAGTTGGTCATAATAAATTCTAGTGTAAATTTAGAAGTACATGCTTTCACTGTAACTCTCCTGACCACACTGTTGCAATTTGCAAATTCTTTCCATCATCTAGACGATAGTTGAACTACCATCGTCCCATATTGATGGTAGCTTTAACTCCTTAGAATCCGATCATTTTGCCCCCTTATGATGAAATTTGTGACCAATACAATTTCTTCTCGTTTTGTGCAATTGTCACACCCCACTCCCCACAGTTAATCAAGAACGAGTTAGCTGACCACCTTTTGACCCATTGGCCAAATAATCTAGCCTGAGAAATTTTTAATTTCATTAATGGTAAGTTCCTACTTAAATTCCCATCTTAGTCCATTAGAGATAACACTCTAAAAACATCTAAGTCTACTCTAATCACATTGCCTACTACTTATTCATTATGGTTTGAGCATTCCAACTCGATTTTCACTCTACAAGACAATGATTTTTGGGTTTGTGCGGAGGTTGTCCCCCATCATCAATGGAGTGTTACTTTGTTTCGTCGAATGGTAAGTGATTTCGCAGAACTTCTAGATGTGGACTTGAGTATTGATTATGCTAAGTTCCAAGGTTTTGCTAGGTTAAAAATTAGGATGCACATGGGTAAGGAATTCTCTGACATTAGATACTTTGCCTTTGCATCAAACGTTTATTCCATTCATTTTTGTCAAAATTGGGATATCTGCTCGTTTGCCTCTTCCTCTTAGGGACCTTCTTCGACCCCATTCTCATTAAGGTCCTCCTACCATAAGGGTAATTGCAAATCTAATGGGAAATTTGTTAAGACCCACAAGGATTGGAAGGATGGGAATGACAATCATGTGGTCAACTCCCGAAAGAATGTCCAGACCCATTTTGGAACAGGTTGTGGTACGCATCACAAAGTCATTAATCCAACACATCCCACCCCTCCTTAGTCAAACTCGCATGGATTACTCCCCAAATCTTGGGCCCTTTCTACCAATCCTTCCAATATGAACCCACTACCCTCTTCCCTTCTGGGTACAAACTCTAAGTCCTCCTATGGGGCAACAACCACCATGGACTTGGTTTCCAATATTAATATTGCTTGTCTCACGAGCTAGTGCTAGTCCCATTGAAGTTGCAAACTATGTCCCCCCACGTATACTCCATCATGCGGCTAACAGTGACCTTTTTTTGAATGCAAAAGGTTCCAAACCAAGGAGACTCGAGACTAAGACTCAGAAATTAAATAAAGAAAAGTTCAAAGCAGTCTTGGCTATTATTGACAACATAGATGATGACGATCTAGGTGATATGCCTTGCGATCCTAAGCCTTCACAGCACTGTTCCCCTTTGCCCAGTTCAGGTACAATATCTCCTACAAATTTATTATTGTCTTTTGGATAATGCATGAGAAACTTTATCAACTACTCATTTGATAGCTCTACTTCTTCATTGCTGTCCTCCCCAGCTACTTGCATTACTTCTAATAAAGATGATCTGACTAATAATTTTTTATCTTGGAATTCTTATGTTGAATTTTGTGAGTTCTATGCCAAGATTGGTATTTGATTTGATACTGGCCAAGAGGTTAGAAATTTTTTGAACTCAGTTTCTCAACAATCACTATCTCCAATTGATCTTGATGGTAACATTGGTTGTGTAAAGCACCTTGGGGCTCTACGTTTATAATACAAATATTAAGATGATCATTTGATCTTGGAATGTCAGGGGCCTAGGAAGTAGACATAGACATAGAGAAGTTAGGAACATTGTCTGTAAATATAAATGTGATGTTTTAATTTTGTGTGAAACTAAACTTGACTCGTTTTCCCAACCTCTACTTCGTACTTTTGGTAGGGGGGAGGGGGGGTGGTGAAGGTTAAATAGATGGGACTCTATGCCCTTCCAAAGGACTTCTAGTGGCATTCTCATTGGCTAGGATGCTGCTCTTTTTTCAAATTAGATACATCCTTGGGGAATTTTTCACTTTCCTTAAAACTTAAAAACCATGTTGATGACTTCGAGTGGTGGCTTATTGACATATATGGACCTTGCTTCCCTGTGCTCAAAGTAAACTTCCTAGATGAGCTTTGTAACTTCCAATCTACCGTGGGTAGCAATTAGGTGATTGGAGGAGATTTTAATATCGTTAGGTTTACATATGAACATTCTAATAGGTCAATAATTACTCCTATTATGACAAACTTCAATAACTTTATTGTCTCTACTAGTCTCATCAACTTGTCTCCCAACAATTGTTTATACACCTAGTCGAATTTTCAAGAAAATGCCATAATGGTTAAATTTGATAGGTTTTAATATCCCCTAATTGGGAATTACATTTTCCTAAAACAATTTGCATGGGCAAAGCCCGTATAATCTCATATCAGATCCCCATTTGCCTTGATATTGTGCCACTTGGTTGGGACCTCTTCTCCTTCAAATTCTATAGATCATGGCTTCTCCATGAAATTTTGATAGTCTTGTTAAGAATTGTTTATTCAACTTCTCCTCTTATGCTAATCCAATTGCAAAGGTTGCACATATGTTAAAAGCTATTAAATTAGTAATCAAAACCTAGTTGCCTACTACTAGGTTAACCGGCAAGTCCAATTGATCGAAATTGAAAATACAATTCAAGACTTGGACTCTCAAGTTGAATCAGTCCCTATCCCTATAAAGGCTTGGCGTAGGAAGCAAGCACTTAGAGTAAAGCACTTCAACATCCTTCTTAAACAAGAAATTTACCAGAAGCAACGCTCTAGAATGCAATGATTGAAAGAAGGAAATCTAAATACTACTTTCTCCCATAAAATGGTAAATTCTGAGAGAAGAATCAATACTATTGCCTCACTACTTATTAATGGTACATGTATTGACTCCCCACCATTAATCTACATTGCTATTGAATAGTACTTTTTTCTCATTGTTTAATAAACCAAATTGCCTTGTTATTTCCTTCAATTGGGAGCTACTATTGCTGAAGAAACTTCATCACCCTTACAACCTTGAAGTCCCATTTTTAGTGGAGGAAATCAAGATAAGCATATTCTCTTTGCTTGAGCAAAAATCACCAGGATTATTTCCCTTTATGCTTTTGTCAACAATATTGGGATGAAGTTAAGAAGGAAATATTTAATATGTTTGAGTTTTTTCACCTTTTAGATAACCCCAACACTTTACAAAGTATTAACTAGACTTTCAGCACCCTCATTCCCAAGAAACTATGAGTTGAAAAAAATTCAAGACTATCACTCCATTAGTCTACTAAAGAGTAGTCACAAGATCATTTCCATGTACTTAGCTATAAGATTTTGCCCTATCCTCAACTCCATACTCTGGATGATACTTAGTGTGCATTCCTTCTTAGGTGCAATATAAGCGATTGCTTCTTGCTAGCTTAAGAAACACTCCACTTGATGTATACCTCTCAAATACTTGGAATAATGCTCAAATTAGACTTTGAAAAGATTTTTGACAATGTTAATTGAGATTTTATTATCAAAACTCTAAGAGGATTGGGATGTGGGAAATGGATAAACTAGGTTAAGATGTGTATTAGCACACCTAAATTTTCTACTTTAGTTAATGGCTCTTCCAAAGGTTTTTTTGAAGCATCAATTGATCTTTAGACAAGATGACCCTCTTTTTCCACTTTTGTTCATAGTAGCTACTCATATTCTTAATAGAATGCTAACATTGAGAAAAGAAAATAATCTCATTAAGGATATCCAATTCCCCCATATGATATCTTAAGTAATGTATATTCAATATGCTGACAATACCCTCCTATTTCTATTACCATCTAAGGATTGTGTCATTAATCTTAAGCAAATTCTATGCTATTTTCAAACCTACTCTAGCCTGAAAATCAATTTCATTAAGTCCTCCTTGACTGGCATTGGTATTCCAGACACACTAATGGATAAATTCTATAACATTCTAGGATGCAATTCTAAGACCCTCGTTGTTACATACTTGAGTCTGCCCTTGCATTACAAAAAAGCATCCTACGGAGTTTGGTCGCCTATCTTGGACAATCTCATGGCCAAATTAGATACTTGAAAGGCAAGATATCTATCAATAGGAAGTAGGCTAATTTTAGTTAACCCTGTTTTATCTACTATACCTACTTAATTTCTTTCTATTCTTCATCTCCCTATGAAGGTTGAGTTGAAAATTAATCGAATTCGTTATCAATTCCTTTGGAAATCTACCTCATCTTCTACTAGAGGTTATTATTTGTCATTTATTTGGTTAAATGGTAGAATATTTATCAAAGTAAGGAACAAGATAGGTTGGGTATAACTAACATTAGAAACTTGAGTATTGCATTAAAATGTAGGCTAACTTTAGTTAACTCTGTTTTATCTACCATACACACTTAATTTTTGTCAGTTCTTCATCTCCCTGTGAAGGTTGAGTAGGAAATTGATCGAATTCATCATTCATTCCTTTAGAAATCTACCCCATCTTCTACTAGAGGTTATTATTTATCATTTATTTAGCTAAATGACAGAATATTTGTCGAAGGAGCAAGATAGATTAGGTATAATTAACATTAAAAACTTTAGTATTGCATTAAAATGTAAATTACTTTGGCAATTGCTTGCAAATAACCTATACCTTAAATGGCTTGACCTTGTCAAATGCAGATATTTTTTATCATAATAATACTAGTGCCCTTTTAAATGTGGATTTCAACATGACTTCACTCCTTTGGCAAGAATTAAGGACTTATTTCTCTATTGTAAATACTCTCTTCATTTACAGTAAACAACGGGAAGAAAACAATCTTCTAAGAAAATAAATGGACTCTTGATTCTACCTTGAAATATGCCCTACCTGTTGTGTGTTGCCTCTCTTCTAATAAAAAGTGCACTGTTGAGAAGATGCTTATGAAATATAATGTCAATCGTTTAACCTTATTAATAGCAATCATTCAAGTTCCTCTCTTTCTACAAAATTCTCATCCTAGCTACAACTATTCCAATCCATTATGGAATTCCTAAATTTATCTAGGGAAGAAGATAATGCTTGTTGGAATTTAACTTCAAATAAGATGTTTTCTGTAAAGAGTTACTATGGATTTCTAAATGATGGAGGACTAAGATCAAAATTCATGAAAAACATTTAGAAATGTGTAGCACCAATGAAAATTAAAGTCTTTGCTTGACTTGCTATACATGATAAAATTCTTTCTAGAAGAAATCTAATTAGAAAGGGATGGATGGGTCCTCCATTCTGTGTTTTCTGTTGGCATAACTTGGAAACTACATCCATATATTTTTAAACTAGCAGTAGCTTTAGTAGTTTGGAATTTTTTCCTGAATGGTGTAGACTGTTTCACCTTTATGCAAATTCGTGATGTATTTTCATTGTTCAATGTAATTAAATTTAATATTAGCTTGAAAGGTTGAAACTTGCTTATTCTTGCTATCATTTGGTACTTGTGACTTAATAGAAATTCTATTACTTTTTGAAATTAGGATAAAAGTCTCTCCTCAATTTGTTTCAAATTCTAAACCTCACGACTTATTGGATAGATACCCTACTTACAGGTCAGGCACCAGGCACCAGAGACCACGGATATTTCTCAAGCCTTACAGCAAATGCAACAAGATTGGAACCAAGTTCAGACAATCCAGGCAACTTAGGTCATAGCTACTTCCATTGAACTATCCATGGACCACCCTATCTCTGTCGAGGATCTCACCAACTAATGGGTCCGATGATTAAAGGCAATTCTATTTATTTGCACTTCAACATAATTGAATTGAGACCACTCCCTCTTAAACTTTAAGTACTATTTTTGACTTTTCTATAATTTATGTTTTCTCCTTCCTTTTCTAATTGAGGCTGTATTTTGAGCATATGTAACCTAAACAATGGTTTTTTGTTTGCTTAGTGGTGAAACTCATAGCCAAGTAATATATCAATACAAAAAATTTTACAGTTTGCAAAAAAACAAAAACAAGCAATACACGCATTCCAAGGATTTACGCATAAAAATTTGCAAAGATTTTTCTACTGTATAAATAAATTAATCATATATAATTATCAATTATTACTAGTCTCCAAATTATGTATTCTTATGACAATATTGTTATAAGAACTAAACATGACAAGTTTAGACCTTTGCAAAAGAAATTAGAAGTTACAATATGTAAACAAGTAAAATGCCTTCACAAATCACGAAAGTGGGACTTTGTATGATGGATCCACCATTTTCAAAATAAACAGGTTCCCCTTGTCTCCTCTTGAAATCCTACAAGAAAAGAAGAATTTTCTTCTTATTAGCACATCAATGTTGAATAAGGGGAACAACATGAGTATGCAAAAGATTATATATATATATATCTAAGGTAAATTTAGATTTGTTATTGGAAAATTTAAGGAATTCAACATGAAAATTCACAATTCATATTGTTAACATCTCATCATTCAAATAAAACCTCCGGCATCCAAGCACAAACTCCTCTAGCTGTGCAATGCTACAAAAAGTCCATGTCACAACGAGAATCCACAATTTCAACATCTTAGCATCCATAATTTATACATGCCATTAGATTGGTTCCAATTGCACTATTTAAAACCTCCATTTTCTGATGCATAAATTCCTCAAAACTCCATTAAAATCTTTCTTGTTATTAGCTAACTCAACATGAACGTATTCATTAACCTTAATCTCATACATCATATACAACTCCACTTACTTTTGGGAGCAGTTGGCATGCTATTACCTTATAAATAATAGAAAATAATCAAGAACATGAAATAGCTCAAGCAGAACCTTGGAACATTATGGTCAAGCAGCTCAGCTTATATAACTTAAGCCAAATAAGGTAAAACACTATAAGATGCATGAATGGATAGAACAGGACCATGCTTAATAATATTACCTTATCTCATCATCCAAATATGTGATTTCCAGTTCACCTCGACCTCTCCCTGGAGCTTTTATAGGAATCTATAAAAGAATAAGCTAAGAAAAATGAATGGAGTGTGATGAGAAGCTCTAAATACTCGGGGCCTTTTAGGATAGGGTAGCAGCACGATGTTATACTGATTATATAGAACAAAAAACAACATTTTGTCTCTCAACTTGTTGCAACAAGAGAGCAGAAATGGTTTTCTAGCACTAGTTTAGAGTCATATTGTGTGTATTCGAAAATGCCACCACAAGTTTCCAGTTTCACAGCCTGTTTTTTGTCTCTCAGTCTAGTTCATACAGTCCATTAGACAATATGATAAATGAAAAGGTAGTTTGACAGAGGAATGGTGGGAAAAGTGAAAGAAAAAAATAAACCAAAACAGTTTGACAAAGGAATTGTGGGAAAAATGAAAGAAATAAATAAACCAATCTGTTAGATTACTGTTTGTTTTTATAAATAATAGAAAATAGTCTTCCATCAAATGTTCTTGCTATAATTTCAATTATATTGTTTGACTTCCATGAAATAATCTGACACAAATTTTTTCAAAATGTTCTGAGGTAGTAACAAATTCTCAGAAACGAGGGGTTGGCATTAAGAGCCATTAAGATACAGATATTCAAGAAGTTAAGATAAACTTTCAACCCAATATCAACTCTCTGTAATGCAAAAATCCTGAACTAAATAACTTCAAACAGAAAAGGTATTCATCATAGATCTTTTGGATCGGTTGTTGAGTAGGCTGTTATCTACTTTGTTAGGACATCAAAATAGACATAGTATCTAGAAGAAGAGAAAAGAAAGATACTTCATAGTTCATACAGAAATTTAAGGTGGATTTTATGACAACAATATAGGTAAAATAAGACTAGATAGCCCTAGAGTTCCTAAAAGTGATTCTTATGTACAGATGAACACATGCAGAATGTATAATTAGGTAACAATGGACGGAATGGAGAAGACAGTAGTAGATAATAGTATCATTGGAGAAGCACACTGAAGTCTCCTACTAATAGCTTCTTCCTCTTTGAGAGGGTCACTTTTCTCTTCAGATCAATTAGGTCTCCACCTTGAAGCTAAGAGTGATCTTAAATCCTCCAGTATGGTTACGCCACATTCTAGTACAGTACCATAATCCCACTATCCCAAAACTTCCACAGATGGATATACCGTTTTTTTAACAAAAATTAGTACTAGTTCAGGAAGATAATTAGCAATTTAACAAAAAATGGAAGAGCCACATCAGGTTGGATCAAAACAAGGATTGAGAGGAATGGACGACAATCTTTATTGTCTGGAGCAGGAATTAATTTCAAAATCATGTTATCCCATAGTGACTGTCCAAAACTCCTAATCTGAAAAGCACATTCTGATATAAATATCAATGTGGTCTAAAATTCAACAAGCAAATTAATATTTCCATGTTCTTGTTATGGTGGAAATGATATTGAAAGATTAAGAAATAAGAAGATCATATTACTTATGCTACAAGTGAAGCGGAACAAAAACTTTAGTAGACAATCCAAAGTACAATGAAGAATCAGAACAACCACACAAGATGTCCATGATATTGAAAGACACAGAATCAGTGGATATTGCTACTTATACAACCAAGTACCAATGAGCAGAACCCAATGTTAAGCAGAAATACAAAGCACATGAAAGATCAGACTGGCGATCAGACAAAATGCAAAAAACTTTTCCAATTTCATCTTACACATTATGAATGCATGAGATTGCAAGGAAGCATTTTTGTTTTGAACATAAACGTTCTGTTAAATTCTTTAAATTGTAATAATGTGTGAAAGAAATAGCATGTAATTTCCATAAAGCATAAATACCAAATAAAAATAGGCAAATTAACAACCATAACATGTGGATTTGGACTAAGGTTTACTAACCAATCCAAGAATTTTAAAGGTATCAAATTTGACAGCCACCCTTCTCGTATTCAAAGGAACCAGATTTGCAGTTACCTACAGATTAAGGTAATGAATAAGGGGAGTTATATAAAAAAACAAAAATAAGAAAATTGTAACAGGATGAAGCAAATTTTGATGATCCTGAGAAATAATCCAAATTCTAAAACAACAACTAAGTGGCTACTTAATTTTATCTATAATTTAGGAACATAAAGAAGCACCTCAAAGAATCACTTGTGTTTGTTACAAAAGATGTTCCTTTTTACAGCCTTGGTTTAAAATGTGGTCCTTCTCAATGAACTGAAGGATACAAATTCAAATGAAGAAATATTGATGAGAAATGGCAACCAAAACACACAAAAGGCCTGATGGTGAGGATGAGCCGTACCTTTACTCCTAAGACAAAGTCCATACTCCATAGCATGTAACAGATGAAGAGAGAGAGAGCTGATTATGACTAACTTTTAAATTGAATATTCTATGATCACCACAGGAACCTAGAATATATTGTTTTCATACCAATCCTCTAGAATTTTGTAAGACATTTAAGATTGTCGTCTAATGAACATGGAACATTAAAACAAGAACCTCTAAAAATGACAAAGATAAAAACTAAAATGTGAACCTGATTAAAAAATGGCCATGTTTCCATATTCTGTGCTCTCAATGTATCTGCATTGATTGCCTGGTATATATTTCCATTGGGCCGCAAAAACTTTGACCTCTGAAATGGTCACAATAACCAAGTTAAATCTGTCATTAAACTGGAAAAAGAAATATACACTTTAAACCGAAGATAAATTCACACAGGAAGTATATGAAAGCAAGAGGAAAGACATCAAATTTTTATAAAAGACGCCACATTCCACATTTTTCATGAAGATCAAATCACTAGAAAGTATATGCACACTACAAGTCTACAACTTGCTTAAAAAGATGGTTTATATTTTACTCTTACAATTTTTAAACAAATGTCTCATTTTTAACAAGGTTATTAGAAGAACAGAAGAAGCAAAAACAATAAAAAAATTCTCAGCAAGCACGCGCAATCAAAGAAGTGGGCTGACTAAACCAGCAAGAAGAAACAAATTGTTGGCGGCAATAAACAAAGGAACACAGTACAAAAATACCTGGGTACCTAATACAGACCCGGACGTAGTATATAGAAGCTCCCACCTTCCATTTAGCAAATTAGATTTCAGCGGCTCCTTCGCTTGATTCACCGCTTCAAGTGCACATGCAATCTAGTCCATACAATCTGAAAACGTGTTAGAAAAAAAAAAACAATACCAACAGCTTCACTAATCAATGAAGAAAGGTAAACGACGTGGGTGGTGAATTATCATCTTCGAAGAACAGGACCTAAGCACAACAGCTTCCTAACAACAAATACACTGAATGACCAAAGATTACAGTAGAAGCACCTAACCTGATCGATCCGCTCCTGGTCCTCGGGGGACGCATCGGCCCCGCGGTCGAGAGGCTCGATGGCCTCCATAAGCTCGTACTTGAGCGCCTCCCTGCCCTTGTCCCTACCTTTACTGGTCAAGGAGGAGAAGAACGAGACGCTCGTCCTCCATTTCTGCGGCTCGCGGTGGGAAATCACGACGCACTTAGTTCCTTCCTCCTCTCTGGACCAGGACGGGTTGGCCAAGACCGCCGCCGCCGCCGCCGCGTTCGGGAGAAGAGGTGAACGGATCGAAGCGTAGGTGGCGTTGGTGGTATGGGAGCGGAGGGGAGAAGAGAAGGAAGCTGAAAGTGCCATTTGTGGATTAGGAAGCGAAATGTCGCGCGGGAAGTGACGATGAGCACTTGGACCTCGTAGGTCAAGGATAAGAGAGGGAGAGAGGTTGGAGTGAGTGGATGGGATTTGTTTGATTTCTGTTCTTTGATTCGACTTAATTACCTCCTACTAGGAGACCAACAGAATCATGCTAAAAGAATTTGCAGCTAAATACATTTACATTAGGAGACATTTTTTATATAGATGTCTGCATATCTATAAATACATAATGAAATTTTCTTTTAAATTAAACTATTGATTCTTGATTTAAAGGTCTTAACATTCAACATATTTTGTTAAATTTTAACCGTTAAATTTTAAATTAAAAATTAATATTAAATATAATTCAAATTAAGATGAAATCTTAACACATATTAGATTATATTATAGATTAATTAATTATATAATTAAATTTTATTTTAAAAAATAGAAAACTAAAACAGGAAAATTTTACTCTAGACAACTACACAAACCATTTCCTATTTATATTAGTAGCCTAATGGATTTCACAAATATATTATATGTACAAAGAAAATTACAACAACAAGAGGAGGCATCAATTTCTCAGACCATTCTAATCTCTTGCTCAACCTCATCCACACATTGCTCGATGCCATAAAGGTCTTTTGACAAACTAACAGCAAGAATGTGAGGAAAAGAAACCCAACTTGCTTCCAGGCAAAAGCGGTGGTGGATAACACCACGAATTCACTCCCTTTTATCCTCTTCTCTTTCATCTTCAAGATCAAAGGCATCGGTCCTCTCCTTCCTCTCTGTGTTCACTAATCCAATATCACCTTCCGATGACCATTTGGTTAGAGACTGAGCCTCCTCGTCCTCGGCATCTTCCCCGATTTCTTCTGAATAAGCATACCTGCTTCGAAGGGAAAACGTTGAGTAGCTAGTTGATGTTAGGTGAATGTCAAAGGGAATGACTAGCCAAACTTACCGCTGGGAGCTCTGCGAGGGTGCCCACAGGTAACACATGACACACAGCAACGCAAATGCAAGAATGTCCCAGAAGGCAGTGATGATCCATGCACTCTGCCATCGTTCACTAAATGGATCCGTTGCTTTGAAGTAGACCTACAGTAAGATAAATTAGTTGATATGGTTAATAAAGGTACATAACAACTTCATGAAACTTACGTAGTATGTCAGTTTTTTTAAGCAGAAAAGGTGCTATCAGTATTTGACCTTATCGGGCTAGTTGCTCAGTGATGGTTCAGGGAAAAGATGACAAGGAATCTAGCTATGCCACAAAGCAGAAAAAGGAAACAGATTTTGTATAGAAGTTAAGAGGGCTAAACAGCCCACACCTTTACCTCCATTTTCCTTCAACCGCAAAGTGATGAATGCTAGACTGCTAGATATTTAAAGTGTGAAGATTTGAGTTGATTTAAAATGCAATATATATGTGAAACCATTTGAAGAAAAAATTGGACAATGCCACATGAGCAGTAGATACTGAATGGAATCATGAAGTGTAAGCGTAGGCGATCATGCACTACTGGATGCTCTGTTCAGAAGCCTCAGGACACCATAGGACAAGTTTGGCCAAGAAGGGCTAGCCCCGTTATCTGTTGGGGAACCGCTGCCTTAAAAAAATAGTTTGGCCAAGAAGGTGCAGGCATGTGGAACTGCTGACATTCAGCATTAAGGATATCAAATGAGGAAGTTGCAATTACAATATGAAGATTCTAGCTGATAAGATTACGAACATAAAGAGTAATGGAGATGCAAGGATAAGGAATGGATGCTCAAGTCAATTGGAAAGAATATAATGTTATTTAATCTGTGATGCATTTCTGGATTCATTTCTCATAATTTTATTCTACTATCAGATCAATTATCTCCACAATTGCTCCCAACTTCTCAAATTTTGTAAAAATACATTACAATCCAACAATCCTACTACCTCAAATGACATGCAGAATCTGTCATTTCAGGTGTGTTTGGTTCATATTGTAGTGAACTTCAGATTATAGCAGAATGTGAGTGTCATTAATCCAAACCAAATGGGGTCTTAGTTGCTTACTACAAAAATTCGTACAAATCATTCCACCTAAATTAGTTATCAATATTCCATATGGCATAACAAATGAAACTCACAGTATGAACTTAATTGTGAAACTCACAGTATCAGAGTGTCCAAAATTTGGTGTTCCTAATTATAGACATTGAAGTCAATAATGGAAGTATTAGCTTGCTACGTTCTATGCAATTATTTCAGCAAAAGATAGCTCACACATGAGGCAACATGCCTATGGCTAGAGCTTTCTAAGAAAAACAGAGACATAATCTGCTCATCAATAGAATTATTAAAATACAACAGACTTACAGGAGGTAACCCACGTTTTCAAGGCTTATTATTGTTGTTAATTTCAGGATTGCAAAACTGTCTACGTACCTCATATCCAATCCATACAACTGAAGCAATCACAGACACAGCCAATGCATTAGTAAACTTCCTGTAAATTTCCAGCTTAACAGAACTCCTCTTTGCCTGGGAAGTTGAAATGAAAATCAGCCATGAGGAAGCAGGGTGTGTTAACAACAAAACCTCTTCCAAACAATGCCAACAAGATGGTGGAAAATCTAATGAATAGAACAATTAAGCATCTAGAAAAGAATAACACTAAGAAGCTAGCTGTTGTATATATCCTTTTTCTTCTTCTTATCCCTTTTTTTAGTGGTAGTTTGAAAAGGATGTTTATATCTCAAGTAAAATACCTGCAATTTCTCCAATGTTCGAGAGAGAGACGTAAAAATCCAAAGTATGAGAAATGCGTCCAGAAATGCATCAGGAAGGACCAGGAAAAGCCTTGTTTTCCCAGAAATATCATTGATAGTCCCAACATTTTCTGCAATATCAAGTGATTCTGTTGCCAAAAAGTACGTGAAACCAAGAAGAAGCACCTTTGATGTAAGGCCTCCAAGAGTTGGTCGTACAACACCATAACCCATGGAGACAGATAGTATAAGTAGGCGTGAGACTGTTTTTCTAATAGCTCCAACTGTTACCACCCAGGTCGTGATTCCGACAGGCCTCATTCCAGTATCATTAAAGTTAAGGTACTCAAAGTACCAAAGAGTCATTTCAAACAAACCAAGAACAATTATAAGTGATATGTAATTCTGAAGCTGCAGTATATCTCTCCAATATTTAACATACTGAGAAAACCAGATGCCGCTGAGCAACAAATATGCAAGTGCCATGAAGAGGTAGAATGTCATTAGTGGCGCCATTCTCCCAGGTAAATACCCACTTGGATTTCTCCAAAGTGTCTTGCCACTCATCACTAATCCTTTGAGCTTTGGATCGCAAGAGATAAAAAACAAATTATACATGCCAGTCTTTGTAACGCTAACATCTACTGGTTCCATCTTTGTAGACACAAAGTTCCCACTGAACTGTGTATTTATAAGAAAAGGCCAGTTAAAATCCTCGGAAGATGGTCTCCTTAGAACTTCTCCTTGCTTGCAACCCTCAAGCTTAGCGAGATCAGGTGTGCAGCATATAGATTTCTGCCCACCATATGCAGATCCACCGATATTATTTCTGTCGGCAGCTTCAAATATTGCAGCTTGAATTAACCCTGTACTGTGCTCCATGCTAGAATGCTGCTCTGCAGCCTCCTCGCTCCTCCAAAATGTAATATTCTCAAATCTGTCAGTGCTCAAAAAAATTAGTATTTAATGTCTATCTGACCAAACCAACCATACAGACAACCTTACCACAACAATGCACATAATTATCATTATATGTGCATGCGTATGCATGCTTTGGTTTGTAGAACACATTTTGCATGTTCAAAACACCTTTTTTTTCTGTACGTCTTGCTAGGCAGAGAGCACATATCAATCAATAAGCAATTGACCAAAAGATGCTTCAGCATTCTTCAGTATGAAACAAAAATTGATAGCTATACATCAGCATGTATCAGCCACCAATGTAAGTACATGTAACAAACAGCACAGTTCATAAGTATTCAACTAGGATAAAACTACATATAAGAATGTAACAATAACAGGTTGGATGGTGAAACGGGGTTATCCCCCATGTGAACAACCATCAACCATTTACAGTTTCATGAGCTAATTATTCACAGTATTCGGAGTTGTATAATGTACACTTAAAATTAACTTGAGTTGTTTATTTCTTCTTTTTTAAATTAACTTGAGCTTTTTGTACATTTTTATGTTGGCAATTATTGCTTGCATCTATAGCAGTTAGTCCAGAACTAGATTCCTTAGTATAGATTTTGAAGGAAGATAAAATAAGAATGGTCCTGGATTCTGGTTCTAATTATTATAATAGAGCTAGAATGTCCAAAGCAAGAACACTAAACACATGATATCTTTCATGATAGATAGCGTTTGTGTCTATGACTAAGAGGTTCATGTACTTTATATTCTATAGACCTATGCTTCCTGTACTTTTTACCTTCCACAACAATAAAATATTAGATATAGAAAAAAGAATAGACTATGTTCAGAATGTGGCTGCAAATCTGCATGTGCATTTATGCCGTTACAGAAGCCAAATGCATAATTTAGGACAATGGTTTCTTGTCAACCTTGAGTCTTACCAAAGTTAGATCGGACATAACAGAACATTGGTAAGAGTATGATAAAAATGAGGAAGGCCTTAACTTAGAGTTTTGGAATAAGTATCATGTGTTTGACACAGCCACTTGATTGCCTGATTCTGTATAATGTCTCTTAAGTGGTCTGCATAATGCCTGGAAAAGGTAATGTTTTAAAGGGAAAAAGTTTCCAACATGGCAGGATAAAGTCACAAAATTGAGAATGATGTGATTTCATGATTGAGTCAGATTTTCCTAAAGTTATTGTCTCATAACAATGATTTTAATTAGCAAACAACCATTGCTAAGACTTCCCGAGAAGAGGACCCAGCAACAAGGTTTATCAACAGTAAAGTATAGAAGCTTTAAGTTCAATGATTTAAGGTTGTATTTAGAAATGCTTTTTCTTACGCAGTTTATTAGGAAAAGCTGAATTTTTGTTAAGTTATACCATTTACAACTTTTATGGAGGTTAAAAAAAAGACTTATTTAGTTTATATGTCTAATGGGTACTTATGTGTTAATCAAAAGATTATATTGTCTTCACCATCGTCGCCATCGCCACCGCTGCCCACCACCGCCATCCGCTAACTGTCGTCGTCTACCACCTGCCACAGTTGCCACCACTATCCGTCACCCCTGTCCACCGCAATGGCACCGTCGTCCACTGTCGTGCCATTGCAGTCTGCCATTTGCCATTGTGTCGTCGCCATGCCGTTGCCGTTTGCCACGCTGCCACCATCTGTCGTCATCCGCCATCGTCTGCAACCATTACATTGTTGCACCGCCTTCGTTGCCTACCACCGTTGCCTTATATTCATGTTGTAATTAAAATCACTTTCTGAGGATATCATTGGAAAAACGATAAATAATATTCATAACTTTTCAAAAAGTTAATACCTATTAGTTTTTCCAAAAGCAACCTCAATAGCTTAAAATAAATTAAAAGTTCTAGTCAATTTTTTAAAAAAAGTTTAATAAGTTGACTCGTTTAGAAACGCTTATTAGACAATAAACGTTTAACACGATAAGTTAATACACAAAGACATTTCCAAATGCTACGTAAGTCTTGCTAACTTCTATAATAGAAGCAGGAGAGTCAGAGAGAAAAAATCTACTAGTTGACAAGATTAGTAGTGTGCAAAATGCTTAGAAGTTGGTTAATCCTTTTTGACATCTATCAATGTCAGTGTGCAGATGGATAAGTAGGAGAGACTGGTAGTGCGTAA
>JAMKQA010000771.1:0-47402 GCA_024699735.1 Posidonia australis | reverse complement strand
TCTCCCTGATTCGCGTCCGAAAGGACGGAGTTCAAAGACATTCTCCATGGCTTCACTCCAAGATTGGTGAAACAATTCTCCCCTTTTGGCCGGTAAGTCCGAAATTTACCATTTCCCCCTTTTTGGTTGGTAAGTCTCCGAAACTTACCATTCTTCCCCTTAGTCGGTAAGTCCAAAACATACCATTTTCCCTCTTGGCTGGTAGGTCCGAAACTTACTATTTTCCCTATTGGCTGGTAAGTCCGAAACTTACCATTCTCCCTTTGGTCGGTAAGTCCGAAACTTACCATTCTCCTTCCTGGTCGGAAAGTCCGAAACTTACCAATCTCCCTTTTGGTCGGTATGTCCGAAACTTACCATTCTCCCTCTTGGTCAGTAAGTCCGAAACTTAACATTCTCCCTCCTAGTCGGTAAGTCCAAAACTTACCATTTCACTTTGGTCGGTAATTCCGAAATATACCATTTTCCCTCTGGTCGGTAAGTCTGAAACTAACCATTCTCCCTTTGGTCGGTAAGTCCGAAACTTACCATTCTCCCTTTTAGTCGGTAAGTCCGAAACTTACCACTCTCCCTTTTTGTCGGTAAGTCCAAAACTTACCACTCTCCCTTTTGGTCGGTAAGTCCGAAATTTACCATTTTCCCTTTAGTCAGTAAGTCCAAAACTTATCATTCTCCTTCTTGGCCGGAAAGTCTGAAACTTACTATTTTCCCTTTGGTCCGTAAGTCCGAAACTTACCATTTTCCCTTTGGTCCGTAAGTCCGAAACTTACCATTTCCCCTCTGGTTGGTAAGTCCGAAACTTACCATTCTCTCTTTGGTCGGTAAGTCCGAAACTTACCATTTCCCCTCTGGTTGGTAAGTCCGAAACTTACCATTCTCTCTTTGGTCGGTAAGTCCGAAACTTACCATACTCCCTCTTGGTCGGTAAGTCCGAAACATAACATTCTCCCCGTTTGGCCGGTAAGTCCGAAACTTACCATTCTCCTCCTTGGTCGGTAAGTCCGAAACTTACCATTCTCCCCTTTTGACAGGTCAGTCCGATACTTACCATTCACCCTCTTGGTCGATAAGTCCGAAACTTATCATTTTTCCTCTAGTCGGTAAGTTCGAAACTAACGATTTTCCCTCTAGTCGGTAAGTCCGAAACATACCATTTTCTCTTTTGGTCGGTGAGTCCGAAACATACCATTTTCCCTCTGGTCGGTAAGTCCGAAACTTATCATTTTCCCTTTGGTCGGTAAGTCCAAAACTTACCATTCTCCCTTTTGGTCGGTAAGTCCGAAACTTACCATTCTCCCTCTGGTCGGTAAGTCCGAAACTTATCATTTTCCCTTTGGTCGATAAGTCCGAAACTTACCATTCTCCCCTTTTAACCGGTAAGTCCGAAACATACCATTTTTCCTTTGATCGGTAAGTCTAAAACTTACTATTCTCTCCTTTTGGTCGGTAAGTCTGAAACATACCATTCTTCCCCTCGGTCGGTAAGTCCGAAACTTACCATTCTCCCCCTTGGTCGGTAAGTCTGAAACTTACCATTCTCCCCTTTTGGTCGGTAAGTCCGAGACTTACTATTCTCCCTCTTGGTCGGTAAGTCTGAAACTTACCCTTTTCCCTCTAGTTGGTAAGTCTGAAACTTACCATTTTCCCTCTAGTCGATAAGTCCAAAACTTACCATTCTCCTATTTGGTCGGTAAGTGTAAACACCTCGATTTTGAGGTGACTCATAGATAAACTTTCCAGATGTTGCTTTGGATGTGGCAAACTCAATCCCAACAGCTAAAGCTATAGTAGGTTCGCAGCCCAATTAGAAATCCAGACAGGTAGGGGAGAGCACCAAGTAGGAGAACAGAAGTGGCACACCTAGCTGGAACACCAATGTGGCGCACCTAATTAGCGCACCATTCTGGCGCATAGCCACTTCTCAGGCTGCTGGCTGCTGGCTTTCCACCTCCCATGTTTGTAACCTTCACCAGCGAATATGCCATGGAATCTACGCCAGGCTCTTCGTTTACGAGGCTGCCTGCATTCCATAGGAGTTACCCTTGAGAATTCCTATATAAGAACCCCCATAGGCAGCCATTTGAGGCCTGATCAAGCTATTCATCCCTCTTGGAGAATCTAGTGCAAGCTATCTACTGATTTCTGCAACCCAATCTCGTTTTTCTCAAGCATTCCTTTGCATTCTAAAGCAGTTCCAGCCCTTCCAAAGCAACAAGGATCCTATTATCTTTGGTCTTGCAAGAAGGAACACCTTGGACAAGGTAGGTCCATCGTCCATCCTTTTACTTTTTCTTAATTCCTGCACTAGATAAAACATGCCATGCATTCCACATATAATCTAGGTTTTCCTTGTTGTTTACATAAGAATTTCCTGATGAGATGGTTGCTCCATGTATAGGATATTTCTATGTGTAAATTCTGTATGAAGAAATCTGCATTATGACATGTCTATAAACTAGTCTTTCCTCTTTATTTCCTTACACTAGGAACCATGATTCATGAGCATGCATGCTAGGAAGTAAGTAGCAAATATAATCTTTGTGTGCTCATCATTCATATGTGGTTTGTTAAATTTATTCTCTCATTTCCTATTTTTCAAGATCCCATGCAAGTATATCCAGCCCATAACCCATGATTTATTATGATTTGGACTTAAATAAAGAAAGATTTCCATTTGTTTGCATCTTATCATATCTCAGTTTTTATCGCCTGCATAACTGGTTCAATTAGTAAAAAATCACTTATCTCTGAAATCTGGACCAGATTCTGAACCAGACTGCAATCTGATTCAAGATATCTGGGGAGCACCATTCTGGCGCACCAGAGTGGCGCACCAAACCAGAGCACCATTCTGGCGCACCATTCTGGTGCACCAGTCTGGTCAGAGAGTAAATCACCCTGTTTGCACCCCACTCTGCATGGTTTCTCGGAAGATTTTGACTCTAATTTTTCTAGTGTGGATTCTAATATTACATGTCTTTGCATGCAAGATTTCAACCCAAGATGGCACTGTTTTCAAGACTTTCGCACTTTGCATGCTCAACCAAAGGCTAAATTCTGGTAGGTTGATTGCCCCTTACTCCTATATGGAGATTCTTGTGCATCAGCCTATGATCCAGGTGGCATAGTTGAACATTGTTGCTTTCATTTAGCATGAATAGGATGTGATCTTGTGTGAGGCTTGCAGCCCTTGAGTACAAGGTCCATATAGTTTCTCATGCTTAGATTTTCCTAGATTTTCAAATTATGTTTCTCAAGTTTACAAGGACTTTGCATTGCATAACATTCTGGAATCCATTATATTACATGACATTGCACTGCATGGCTTTCTAGTATTTTCTTTGGCACATTTTCCTGGCCCTACTAGAGCACTTAGGTGGTGCACCAGACTAGAGCACCAATCTGACGCACCATACAGGCACACCTGCCTGTTTTCTGTTACACACAACAGCTTTTCACAAGGTTTTTAGCATGTTTTCTGGTTTTGATTTGCTTCTGGATTTCTCTGGTTTTCTTCCTTGATATAGCAGGAAGACCCAATTCTGTTTTCAACCCATTCCATGCATGGTAGATCACATTTTGCATATAGTAAAGCAAGGATGAAAATCACTCGATGTTGTTAGATCTTTTGATCATATCCGTGCAATATCCTTACACCGAGGCTTGATCCATTACACGGGTGACATTTCTGAGCATTAGGACACACCCCACATCCTATGCACTCCTATTTAGCATAAGACACCACTCATTTAGCATGGCATTGCATATCACCCTCGGGCGTATAGAAAAGGCTGAAAAGCTAACATTTCATGTAAGCAAACGAGAAACCCATAGAAAGACCGATTTTTCGAACGCACGAGGGTGCCTAACACCTTCCTAATGCGTAACAAGGATCCTTGCCCATTTCTGGTTTAAGACCTTCTTTTCCATTGGCTTATTTGCATGATTTGAATGTTTTTAAATGGTTTTCCTCGTCTTCCATTTTAATAGACTAGGTGGCGACTCCTGCATTTTTATTTTTATTGTTTTTGCCATGACTTTGCCGATCCTCGCGCATTTGGCCTTTCGTGCCAAGCCCGAGGTTGTCGCCGGCATGGTTACAGTAAGTCTGAAACTTACCATTTTCCCTCTGGTCGGTAAGTCTGAAACTTACCATTCTCCCTTCTGGTCACTAAGTCTTAAACTTACCATTTTTCCTCTAGTCGGTAAGTCTAAAACTTACCATTCTCCCTTTGGTCGGTAAGTCCGAAACTTACAATTCTCCCTCTTGATCGGTAAGTCCGAAACTTACCATTCTCTCCTTTTGGTCGGTAAGTCCGAAACTTACCATTCTCCCCCTTGGTCGGTAAGTCTGAAACCTACCATTTCCCCTTTGGTCGGTAAATCCGAAACTTACCATTTCTCCTCTGGTCGGTAAGTCCAAAACTTACCATTCTCCCTTTGGTCGGTAAGTCTGAAACTTACCATGCTCCTTCTTGGTCGGTAAGTCTGAAACTTACCATTCTCCCCATTTGGCCGGTAAGTCCGAAACTGACCATTCTCCCTCTTGGTCGGTAAGTCCGAAACTTATCATTCTCCCTTTTGGTCGGTAAGTCCGAAATTTACCAATTATTCCCTTTTTGGTTGGTAGGTCCGAAACCTACCTTGCCCCATTCAATCCTTACTCAAAGAGTTTGGTATCAATGGTGCCCCTTTTGTTTTGAGTTCCACTCCGAAGGGATGGATTCAAAGTAAATTGTCTTCCTCCTTCCATTGGGCTGGTATCCTGAACTACCTGGGCAATCCTTGTGATACCCAATGGATTCCCCACTCTCCTTGTTCCATCCCTCCTTTGGAGCTGGTAGCCCGAACTACCCGGATGACTTCGTTACCAGTCAGTTTTCGGTCGGCAAGCACCGTGAGTCTTGTCTGGCGCTTTTCTGACAAGTGTGATAACCAGTCATGTCTTTTAGGAGCTTATTGGTCGTCAACTTGTCGGTATTTGTCATTAGTTTAGGTTTCTCTGATGATTGGCTTCGGCTATGGTGATGGAACCTCTAGTGCATCCACCGACTGGTAGCTGGTTGCCATTAACTGATTCTTTCTTACAGCCTCGGATAGGGAATCTTCATCAACTCTGAGTGATGATCCTCCTTGTCCTGATCCCTCTTCCTTGTAAAAGGGATGGGGTGTCTCTGTCAACCCTAAGCGTCGGTCTTTGTTCCATTCGTCCTCCGACCTCGCTTAGGGAGGGGAATCTGTAGACACCCCAATATGCTTGCAAATAGGCCAAACCCAACAGCCATTCCTCACTCCAACAGTAACCACGCAGGCGCACCTTTTTGACGCACCATACAAAACCCTAACTGGACTCTAAAAAACCTAAATACAAAACAAAACCCTAAAATACCAATAAACCCTAAAATCAAAATTAAACCCTAATCCAAACGTTAAATCCTAGGTTAGGACCTAAATTAAATTCAAAACCATAATCCAAACCCTTAACCTTGATTAAATCCTAAGTCAAGCCCCAAACCCTAAAGTCAAACCTCAATAAACTAACTCCCACTACATCCTAACTAATCTCCAACAAATATAACTACTTCCCACCTCTCTCCAACAAACATAACTACTTCCCACCTCTCTCCAACAAACATAACTACTTCCACTCCAGCAATAACAACCAACCACGCCTATAAATAGCCCCTTTTGCAAGTAGAAATGGACTTTTTTGGGGACTTTTGGCATTTTTGTAAAAATTGAGAGAGAAGAGCTCCCCAAGCCTTCTTCCTCCCAACCAGAACTACCAGAGAGTTCCTAGATGAGAGAGGAAGCTCGTGGAGGTGAGAAATCAGAGGTTCCAGTCATCTCCGGCAAGTTCTGGCAGCCTCCGGCGAGCTTCAATCATCCAAGCACACTGCCAGACCAGGTACACACACTACTGATCTCAATTCATGTTAAAAATGCTTTCCTAGGTCTTCCTCTGTCCCCCTTGATCAATTCCAATCAAGCCAGAGGCCTTCCTTGGCTGGAATCGAGCTTCCAGGCCTTGCCGTCGCTGTTTTCCGGTGACTTAGGTGGGGGTGCTGGTTCAGAGCTTGTCCCTAGTCCTAGAACATTAGGTCTTCCTCCCCCTGTGCTCCTCAAGCTTCTCCAATGCTCTGAATGCCCCGTCGATCCTCCTACAAGCCACTAGGAGCAGCACGCTAGAGTCGTGCCCACCGTCACCGGAGAAGAAGGGTTGCAAAGAGTGCAATCCGACGCTCCACGCTCCGTAACGATCAGCTGACCTCCGGGAAACGTTCACCAGTGCTTCTCCAGCTCTCCAAAGCAGCTAAGGCCCTGGATCGAGCCTCGAGTCGCCTCCTCCACCGCCGTCGTCGGAGCGCCGCTGCAACTCGACCAAAGGAGAAGAGATAGGCTCGATTCTTACGACAATGGGTCACTATTATCCTTCTCAAAATCATTTCTTGTGCCTTGATTTTCATCTCCTATAGTACATAGCAAGATAAAAGAAAATTTATTGTCAACAATTTAATTTGATCTAGTAAACAAAGAATACCTAATATATTCAGTAAATATTTCAATGCAACCTCTAGCAATCCTTAAAGAGGGTCTTGTAGAAGATCTATTGGCATCTATTTCAAAAGTAATTAATTCATAAATTTAATTTTCCATCAATTACTCATAATATTTATAGTAGTATTACCCAAAATAAATATCATACTTTTAGGAGTTTGTGAAATCTCTTCAAATTCTTGTGTCAATCCCAAACAAAGATTAGTATTTGCAATTGAATCTAGGTTGAAGATAAAAACACAAACATGTTGGTCATTAATTTCAGTAAGCTACTGAAGTTTGAATAGGTGGAAATTGTTTTACAAAAACTTTGATGTATTGAATATTGTTTAAAATTCAATAAAATAATGCATTATAGTGATTGACTGGTCAAATTATAAATTACAAATTCAAAGTAAGTTGCTTTTTTGGCATCCTAATACTATTTTAGTAAGTTATTGAAAATGTTAAGTAAATTACAAATTCGATCGTTTAATGTCAGTAATTTTAAGATTTTATCTAGATCAATTTATTTTTTTCAAAAGTAAGAAATCAGGGTAATCCCGCAATGTTAAAAAAAAACCTTCATAATTTCTTATCTATTTTTTCTAATAGAAAATGAACTACTTTCATAAAATTATTGATTTTTTGGTTCTTGTTTATTAAAATTAAAAAAAAAACTCATGTTTACCTTGCATAATTGAAGAGGCATCCTCGTCATTTGCTATGTAGAAGAGCCAGAGACATTTGATTTCGTTGGATTCATTATTTTTAACTTGTCTAGCCGTTCAGGAATGAAAAGGAGGAAGATTGAAAAAAAAAAAGGAGGAACTTAGAACCATGATAATTGTGCCTTATTGTACTCCTTTGCGAGAGTGTATTGGGTGGCCCGTCGATCCGATGACGGAAAGGAGGCAGATGTGTAAATCGCTGCCGTCCAAGTGTAGGTGGAAGAGAGAACATGAGAGAGAGAGAGAGAGAGATAGCATTCAAGACTTCTGAAAGTTACGAGAAAGCATTCAAGAACTCAACATTCTTTTTGCAACCCACCTACGTCTGCAATATTTATATTAAGCATACAACCATGTCTGAATGTTTAAGTTTGTAAGTATTACATTATGTTTAATAAATTAGTTCCACTTTCAAGGAATCTTTGTTTTAATAATACAAGTACTGAGCTCCAAATTGATGCAGATGATATTCCTGAGACTAATGAATTCTTCACATGGTAACTTTATCCGAGATTAGATGCTCATGACAATTTACTCATTATCATTTAACTTCCTCCGTTACTCACTCCATGCTAAAAAAATAATCTTATAGGCTTTGTTATGAGAAAATGACAAATTCATCATTCAAATCTCTGGGAAAACTTCCATCATCTACTCCTACAAATGTTGTAAACATTGAGACAACCACTTAACATAATTGCCTCTTCAAGAGATTTACCTCTTCATGTAATTCAAGGAATCCTTGATTAATATCATTTTTTTTCCAAACCATAACTCGATCAATTAATTAACTATGATTTTAAGGGATCATGTTTGTCATCATAGGAGAGATTATTAATATCAAAACTAATAAAGAATTATGGTGTGATTTGTGTTCCATATGTAAAAAGATTTTCAAACCATCTAATGATGTCCTTCAATGTTCAAATTGTCTAACTATCTCTCCCAACATTTATTCCAAGTTGGTGGTGGTTTATCATAGTCAAGTGTTTGAGTGTAATATATATCAATTAACGTTTACAAAAACATTTATTCCAAGTTATTCCTTTAACTGGACACTCTGTGGTAACATACATGATCTTTAGTCTTATTCTAAACAAATCTTTTCTAATTCCATATATAGGACTAGAATGGATGTTGAAGTCAAGAACAACACTGATTCTATGATTATGACATTGTTTGGAGATGATGCAATCTAGATTTTAAGTGTGCCATTGAAGAAACTCAAGGAAATTAGTATGAAGGTAAATAACAACTACTTCTTTCCTTAAAGTTGTACTTCGCCAACGTAACTTTTCAATTAACATCTTATCATACATTCTAATCAACTTCTTATGGAAATAGTACGATAATGATGAAGAATTGAATGAAATAATTAAATCAAGAATTTCGCTACTGTATACTTTTCATTTCAAGGTAACACCAAAGATATGCATCGTCGAAGAAATTCACCGCAAATGCAATTACGAACTTTATTGGAGATCAAATTACATCACCTCAGGCAGGTGTCTGTGGAACATGAGGATACAAGTTGATGTTAGTAATCTTTGATAGTACCATAAACTACTAAAATGTAATGTACATATGGCCTATGTAAAAGTTGTGCATTAGTCTTGATTTTGGAACACATCATCAACTATTATGAATTAATGTCCTATGTATGAGATGTGTGTTAGTCTTAATTTTTTGAAACTCATCATCAACTACTATGAGTTAACTTGTCTTACATGTGGACTACCTGGAAGATGCATCTTGGATTTAATGTTTTGAACGACATGCATCGTCTACTAATATAATTCAACATATGCATGTATATAATAACTACAACATGTGTTGCTCTTAAAGATGTATGTTGCTTCTCTTTGCTTTATGTGTTACTTTAATTATTTCTTTTCTTCATTTGATGCACCTTTATTGGCATGAACTTGAAAACATACATTATAATATCCTTTTCCGTTCCATTCAAGTTAAATACAACACAGGTAAAGATCAATTCCATGTATAACTTCTACATGTTTAATGTTGTTACTTGGTAAGATTTTCCTTCTGACCCCTCCATTCCACTTGTTAAATCAAATTAACTATGTTTCTTGAAATTGACAGATGATTCAATTGCTTTTCATAACTACGATGCTAACTTCTTTTCGGTTCTTTTGCAATACACATGATCATGCAAATACTAAGTTTTGTGTTGTAAGTTATGAGAACACTTCTTTGGTTTGAAATCTGATATTGTATTTTGTTATGCTTTTAGGAACTATTTTTCGTAAGCCCACCCTATATAAGAATATCCCTCAACTTATTCCAAGTAGATTACTACTTAATACCTCTGCTCTAGGATAAATGTGTTATTTTGAATTTGATAAAACCATACCCACATTTTGCAACCTTTTATTGCCAAATTGTTGATTGATGTTGTACCAAAACAGAACACCATTTTTTAAAAATGCATTAAAGATAGAAGAGATTGCTAAATAGTGAATAGTGTATACCATGCTATTGCACTAAAATATCTATCAACGAAAGCTAAATGCATATCATAATTTACTCAATAACCACCAATAGTTTTACCTCTTAAGGCCTGCTGCCAAGTTACATAAATAGGGAACAACATCATCCTTCCATAAACAAAGGAATCTGCAAAGCAAAAGACACATCACAATTATACTTTGTAGTAAAAAAAAATTACAAAAAGATTCGCAAAAGTTTGACAGGTCAAATCTAAATTAGTAAACTTGCATTCCAATGCTATTAGAATTCAACTATTCCTCTAGTCGAAATTATTTTTGTAAGGCAACAAAATCATTTTCATAAAATGGATATGATATTGCATTTTCAGGTTTTCATTCATTATTTGATTTTTAGTGTCTATTGTTATTTGGTAATATTTCATATATGTGAACAAACTCACAAGGACGAGAAAAACTGACTAAGGATCATATCTCTTTTATATACTTTCAACTTTCTCATGAGGAAGTAATCCCTGAATAATGATTTCAACTTTATGACGACAAAGTAATTTTTGGAGGATCTTTCAATTACTTATTTATCGTTTCTCCCTTATTTGATAACATATGTTTTACTAAGTCATGCAACTTTTATTTCGTCATCTTTAATCATTAAAATTAGAATTTCTAATTTGATATGATATGCTTCCTATTTTAGTTTCCTTGTTTTCTGATGCTATTTGGTCACATGTTGATATCCCACTGTTTCCGTTTTCTATTTTAGTTTTTCTATTTTTTGAACTTATAAATTTTAGTCAAACTTATAGTAAAAAGACATTTTTCAAAGTTGTTTAACAAATAAACACATAGAAAGTTAATTGGATAATATTTGATTTAGAAGTTAGATTCTTCTTATATATCACCTTTGAATAGTGTACACTTGGGAGTTTCAACAAGTACTTAAGGAACCATTTGTTTTTCATTCTTGTAATTATGTTACATAGACAAGCATTCACATGGTCTTGTATTTTCGTTGATGGCTTATATACAAGAAGCTACAATCCACAATGGATCTTATAAAGTACTTCTTTTACGACTATTCATATCATGTTATGCTTAGCCTATAGAAAAACCTATATGACAGCTAGAGTGACCAAGTAGTCTACAAAATAATAATTGTCTAGATGATTTTTTGACTCATGAAATCCAAAATAGTCTGAAAAGCACTCTTTTGACTATTGCTTTGGTTTGTGATTTTTTAAAGTAAGTAAGCAATTTTTTTAAAATCAAGCCTTTATCAGAAAATTATTTGGTTAGCATGAAGAAAATAGTCGTGTTTTTTGAACTCGTGCAGGTTTTTGATGTTGTTTTCATGATGCAATACATCGTTTACCCTCCATGTACAATGTTAGCAGATTTTATTAGAAAAGTACACGTTACTGCACTCCCTTGAGCGGAGTGTTTCAAACATCATTGATCCGCTTGTACTACTAAAAAAGCTTCATCTTTGATTATTATAACCATTCTCAATGTTATCGAAATAGAGCTAATTGAAATATTTGTTAGATATCAATTTACAGAATGGATCATTCAAACCATCATTTCCTTTGTTCTATCAATTTCCTTATGGATATTTAAAGGTACAAATGCCTTCAAGTTAGCTTTGGCAATCAAATCCCATCTTAGAAAAGTAGTTTCCAAGTGCTAACTTTCTCTTGGATGAAAAATAAACAAATAAAATCAAGTGCTAGCTTTCTCTTTGACACATTTTATCAAATAATGTCTTAAACTAAATCTATAGTGTATAAGTACAGCTAAGCTTAGAATAAACAAGTAAAATCAAATGTGTAGTGTGGACTTAATCTTGGATGATGATTTCAATGTCGTCAGTATCAAAGAATGTTTAGATGAGATTCTACAAGTCCAACAACTTCAATTTCGTTTCTCAAAATGTAACACTAAGCCTTACTCTAAATCACTATCGAACAAAATCATCCATATTATTTTACTTGGTAGATATTGTTATAAACAAACATATGTGGAAAACACGGAAGAAGATATTGCATTTACTCAGCTCACCCAAAAAAAATCAAATAATTGCCGAAAATTGTATGCGTTGCAGAATATACATGTACTTTATCAAGATTATATTTTATCTTCAAGTATTTCATTTGCCAATAATATTTAAAAGTCTTTTAATTGTCACACAGGCTAAACTTTCAATATCTAGGAAAGAGTTTAAGTTGACTCTTTTTGCAAGACGCCACATCATTATGTTGGTGCTAGGTTGATATAAAATCCTTGTTCATATTCTTTTCTTTAAGTAGAAAATTCTTTAAGATAACTTATCTATTTCTTTGTTTAATTTTTTTTAAGGTTCAAACCTCTGATATGAAATGTATATTTGTTCTTTACTCTTGTTTACTAGAATCTTTTTTTTTCCCATACTCGTCTCATATGTTGCGTAGGTATTTGAAAAGGATCAGGTGTTGGATGATGTTGAGACAGAACAAATAATTTTTGTAGACATTTTGGGATGATTTCCACCTCATGTAACTACTGTCTAAGTAGACCTATCAATTCTTAACACGATACGATTACACGACACGACACGATAACACGATAAAATTTAGTTATAAATTTTTTTACTTATTTTAAAATATTTATGTGATTTATAATTAATAAACATAATTTATTTTGACACGATTAGACACGATTATTATCAGATTTAACACGAGTTAATACACGTTTAACATTAATAATAGATTATGAAACATATTATTACCAAATTGAATACAAATATATTTTATATATGTTTAAAATTATTGTATTATTAATAATCAAGTATAATTTTTCCACAATACAAGAAATATTGGTAAAAAAATGATAGACACGATAACACGATAAGTACACGACACGACCCAATTGTCAGATCTATGTCTAACAGACTTCAAGGCTAAATCTCAAGCCTAATGTCATTTGTAAGTGTTCATATTTATTAAGGCTTTATTTACTTTTCATATTCCCTAAGTTTTTTACGAAGAAAGATCAGAATTATGAAGCCACTATGCTTTGTTTTCACAATCTTGCTCTTAAATCTAATTAAAACTTCTTCACTGGTATAATTCCTTTTTTGCATTTTTTATTCTCTTTGTATCATATTGCCCATAAAAAAAGGCACAAGAGAGAAAGCCCTAAAGTCTACATGGTGTCTTTGTTAATGCGATTCAATCTATTAATAAAGATTCATTTCAAGACAATCGATTATGAAGAACTCTACTCAAAATCGCACACATTCCTGACAACTTCTCCTCACGTAGACACGCAATCTTTGCTGAAATTACCATCAGCTAGCTTGCATTGCCCAATTTTCAATAGCTTAATTTCTCAAAACTGTTCTAAATGTAGATTGGAATTGTAAACCAATGACCATGCTCCTACGTGTACCGTGCTTGAAACGTGCTTCCACAAAATGTGGGAGACTTGAAGTAAACTGAATTGACAACATTGTTGGCTTTTTTCCTTTTCAACCCCGATGGAGTCTGAACAGACAAATCTTAAGTCTAATTTCTTTACAAAATCTTCATTACTATCCGTGCAGCACATGGGTCAATTGCTAGTATAGATAAAAGTAGTGTGGCGACCACGAATATAAAACACAACGGTTTGGCTTTCCAAGTATTTTTATGCAATGCTATTTACCTTTTAAAAAATTTAAAAAAAAAACAATTTGGCTTCGTTGGGAAGACCGGAAGAACCAGATGCATGTTACATTAATAGAGACCTACAGACGAGACAACAAACAAAAGAAAACAATGTACAACATAAAACCAGATGGAAGGACAAAACAGTAGCAGAACAAGAGTCACATGATCAGGTGAGCACACAGGCCCCAGCAAACCAGCATAAAACTGCTAGGTAGATATACTGCCTAAATATTGTCAACACAGATATGAGTAAATTTTAACTTCACATGAACACATTCTTAAATAACATTAGCTAGGATACATTAAGGGATATGATGCAAGGTGCACATTCCATTTGCCTGATGAAATTGATCCACAAAATCCGATTTTTGTACAGCACATGGTATCACAAATTGTTTGGTATAAACCAACGTGTCTGACATCCCATAGCACGTGTTTGGTGGTGTTTTTGATACAAAGGTTGAAAGATGACAACAATTGGACTTTGGAAAAGGAAGTCGGTAATAGAGCGGCTGAAAAGCCAACATCCCCAAGCAGACCCAGAGATAGAATGCAATTCGTGTTAAAAAAATTCCAGTGGTAAATTACAAGAATGTACCAAATTATGCCATCGATGCCAATTACCATAAATATCCATCCTGTACAATATTACAAGGAGAACATGATAGAATCTAGTGTGTTAAATAGAATCTAGTGTGTTCAAATTGAGATCAAGCAGCAAACCACTACACAAGCGTTAGACATAAGATTCGTCCAGACTGGTTAGCAAGCAACTTCAAAAGAATCCAATGGCGATCTTAGGGGAAAAAAAATGTGACTTACTATGATAACATTCGGCGATTTTAAATTGAAAACAGAAGTACCTCAGTCATGTTTGATGGCCTTCATAAAGACGGCCCTGGTAAATATAACAGCAGCATATGCCACAAATGTGATGGCAAGTCCCCCGAGAAGGACAAGATGGTCATAAGCTGAGGACTGCACTGTATAAACTCGAAGCCCAATGGTATTCCAGTAGCTTTCAGTCCAAACAGGATCAATAGATCCTAAAAGATCAGATGAATTTGCAGGCATGACATGCCATGCACCGTCTTCAAATTTCAACCGAGTGGAATAGGCAGGAACATACCTGAAATAATAGCATTACAATAAATCAAATGACCAAGACATCCAATGAAAACTGAAGAACCACTAGTTGTCAACCACAACAAGCATTTTATACAGTCCCTTCGATTGAGTATTATGAGTAGCAAAAAATAATGGGGACGACTGAACAATTACTGCTTTATAGGTAAGTCTTCATATATAATCCTTTTTTTGGTGATTTTATCTTTATGTGCTTCTGTTCTTATGAGTCTGATTTATGTTTTAGTGTCAGACTGTCGGCCAGCATATCCTATTTCAGTAGTGATTTATCCTCCTCCATCCACATTTCTAAAATCATGAGAGGAATTCCTATACAATCTCCAAAAATGATGGGACAAGAGGGTAAAAGTTGACTTAGAATGACATTATGGAAAATTTAATAAAAGAAAATAAACAGAGGCAGTATTGCAGATGTGGAGCTACACACCTGGTTGAAGATACCATACATCTACCTTTACTTTGTGTTTCTTTCCCAATACACACTTCACCCTCATTATTGCATTCTCCAGAACATGTAGAACTCATGTTCTGACTTGGAGCTGATGTTCTGTCCGCCATGAAATTCCAAACAAAGCGGGATATGTCGTCCACATTTTCAGCATGCGATGCATGAGAAGGTGAGTCAAGGAAGACACCGACATAGTGATTTGGGCATGTACTGCTAGGAGAAATAAATTTCTTCACAAGATCACAAGAAAGACCAGGTTCACAAGTCAGTAAGCATCCTATCAATTCACCAACCAGGGTTGCGTTAACATTTATGGAATTCAACACTGAGGAATCTGGACCCAAGTCATCTCTTGCAAGAATGTAGAGTGTACGAGCAACTAGAGATGCAGCTGCGACCAATGACGAAGAATTGATATTTACTGCATATGAATAATGGAAGAATATAAGTAGATAGAATTGCTGGAGATCTAAGAATTTAAGTATTGAACATTTCATAACTGACATGGATCATCAAGATGGCTATGGTAGTAGCTGTTGGCAAAAGCAGTATCGAATTCCTCCAAAACAATTCCACTAAATGAAGGGTTCTGCAGAAAAATGACTAAATAATTAATATAATCTTTCAAAAATATATTATTAATTAAACTAATTAGGATGAATATGGGATGAAAAGGAATGAACATTATCAACGTGGAAGCCAATAAACAATCCAAAAAAATTGGTGCCTAAACTTGTCAGAACTAGGACAAGGATACCAGCAGATGCAATTCCAATGTTCAAGCAGATGCAATTTGTTTAGCCATTTAAACAGAGGGAAATACGTGAAATATTGAAAACCCAGAAAAAGGACATTAGGATCATGGATAACTACTTTTAATTAATGACTTCAGTAGGCTCAAAAGGCAAGAATACCAATTTAACGATAAAAACCAACTCAACATCTAAGTCATGGTACCTGTGCAAATGTGATTATCATTTTATATCACAAGAGGGGCTTCTGGCTTTGGTTCAAGAATGATTTTAAATGGAAGAATTAAATAGATATCTAGGACCCCCTTTCTGGTAGGACATACTCTAGGAGGCATAGTTCATATTTGTTAAGGTGTATAATTTGCTGCATCAATGATGGTTGGGGGAGTTTTTTAGACCACCATGCGTTTGAGATAACAACATTGCCCCTCTTCCTGTACCCTTGACTTATATTTGGTGATCCAAGGTTCAGCGCCCTTAGAAAGTTCATATTGCTGGTTGCTAAATGTTGGATCCTAAAAAGAAGACATCGGAAGCAAACGTGCAGGGGATGACAACTTCACATGTAGTTTCCAGGGGACAACAACCTCACATGTAGTTTCAGTCGATTTTTCCAATTTCATGTAGAAGAGATCTTGTCAACAGGTACTATACCTTTGTGGGAGCAGGTGGGTTTGGAGTGGGGACCAGGCTGAATGGTCTAAACGAACATTCACATAATCCTGAGGAAAGGGAAGTGGTCTCTTCTTCCTTTGTGCTGAAACACCAGAGCTTCCAGAACATGCAAATAGAGGATGGAGCAATAAAGACCTGGAAGATAATAGTGAAGACATTTATTCACCAAGAAACCCAACTTTAGATCTTCCCAGATATAACAATGAAGGACAGATTTTTCTGGAGCAGTGGGCAGATGATGAGATTGTTGATGATGGGGCTAAGAGCAGCCTTCTCTTGCATGACAAGTTGTGTGGTTTTGTTTAGCGTGGCTATCACGGGAAAAGGAAGATGCTGGTTCTCAGGTGAACTTACTTGTCGGAGCGACCTGAAGGAGGCTCGTCAGAGAGCTGTACGAGAACTGCTTTTTCAGAAATTATTACAATGGAATTGGTTTGATGTGGAACTCCCATCACCAGAAATGTATCTGAATAACACTGGGAGCCTTCCAGGATATGGTTGTGCAGTGTTGTATATGAGGCGGCGCAACAAAAGGGGAGAATGGATTTTTTGGCAAAACTAAGTGACATGAAGGAGGAAGTGATTCCTCGGATCCTTTTTGGGGACTTTAGCATAGTTAGACAACCTTCAGAAAGATCTAGCCACAGCCATTCACAGCTCCCGTTGGAGGACATGGAGCTAATGGACATACCTATTGAGAACCACAGATTTACAGAAAATAGGGTACTACTTGGCAATAACGCAATCACAATGGACGTTGCAGTGGCTTGAAATTCAGTAGTATTCTAGGAAAGGTGTTCTTAGCAGTGAGAGAGAAAAAGAGTGGCTTTTAATTTCATGATTTTTCATGTTCGTTGGACCCCTTGTCTAAGGTCCTTCATTTTTTTTTGTATTTTTTGGGTTTTCCAACAATAAATGAAAAATCATATCATTTCTTTAGAAAATCTTATTTGGAAATTCCTTTTGGCAAATGCAGCAAAAGAATCATCTGAATGTTGTGCATCATATAAAAAATACCAAATAATAACAATAAGGAACATTATATATTTTTTCAGATAAGCCACTAATTAAGCAGAGTCCACTCATTTGTCGGTACCTTTCTCAGAAATGCCATCATTGAAGATGGAGGTATACCAGGATTTGAAGTGTTTGCCATTTTGATCTGAGTGCTTTTAGACTGAAGTGAGACCGTTGCTTTCTCCATAGCACTAAATAGTTCTTTCACAGAAGATGAATCCTAAAGTACAGAAACATGGAAGTTTACAAGATGTTAACAAGCTCTGGAGTTAATGCAAGTCAGTATTGGTTCAGCTTCACATTGTGGAGAACCATATGATTTTTGGTCCCAACAAGGTGGCAATTTTAACTGAAATGACAGGACCGTTTTATCAACAAAAGATGCCTACAAAATAATTACATACATGGTAGAAAAGGAAAATCATGAAATATTATCTCAAATCTTCAATAAACATGAGTATCCAGTAATCACTTATTCATACAACACACAATTTCTTACAAAAGGTATTCCAGTCTTCCAAATATCAGATGAAATTCTTTCAACTCTAACAAAACAAAAATTGGTTTCACCTTTCAACAAAAAACAAAACATATTATACTTGCAAGTATTTAATCCCTAGGACAAAATTGTAATGTTTCTGTATGAAACAAATACTTTGCTTTTTAAAACAATGGAAATCTCTAGGCAAAAGGCCCATAAATATTAGCTGGTTGGACATCACTTACCCCTTCAGCATGGGCGAAAAAGGTTCTAGCTCCTCCCATTGAACTTTTCCCAACAGATCCAATCTCCAGAACCTAACCGGAAAAATAATATAAAATACAATTATGTAATTCTTAGCTGATAGAGATAACTTACAGCCAAGACCTAAGTCTATCCAGTCAAGTGTGTC
This sequence comes from Posidonia australis, assembly GCA_024699735.1. Taxonomy (NCBI): domain Eukaryota; kingdom Viridiplantae; phylum Streptophyta; class Magnoliopsida; order Alismatales; family Posidoniaceae; genus Posidonia; species Posidonia australis. The sequence continues at coordinate 29,049 of JAMKQA010000771.1, read as the reverse complement.
TTTCGAAGTAAATATAGCAAAGGAGAAACAAATCCACCAAAATAGAGAAAACATAACAAGTTCAAAGTAGAAAAGGTTAACCACTTGACCCGTAAATGTAAGTTTCAAGCAAGAGAAGATGTGTGCAAACACTTTTAGTAACAGTAAATATAGCAAAGATAAAGAAGAAAATCAGAGAAAGTACCATTCAATAAAAAAAAAAGAAAATAAAAGGTACAGTTCAGGAAAGAGAAGGTAATAAGTAATTGTGAAGTAGACATGCCTATGGTGAGCAGCAAAGTGCAGAACAATGTGGTTTTCTTTCTTCTTCCTTTTTTGAGAAAGTTGGTATTCCAAGTTTGTCATATTCTAAATCCTAACATATGACTTTTTATTTTATTTTTGAGAATAAGGTAGAATCCTAACATATGATGTAACCACCTCTTTAGACGTTGTTGCAAAGTCCTTCAGCTGATATCTCTTCTATGATAATATAGAGGGTCTTATATTATAAAACTCAGAAGGGTCAGTTCATATCTCCTCTAGTCAAATTCTAGAAGTTTTTTAAGTTTCTTCTATTTGTCTATTCAATTTTATTGGAAATTATAAATATTGGTCCAAGGGTTTTTCTTAATTCTTTAAAAATTACTATTCATGATTGGTTCTTTTTGTAGACGTAATATGCCTATAATATCTACCTATCCTATTCTGGTGTGATACGATATTTTTATTGAATTATAATGGGTTAAAGGTTTTTCAATTTGAGAAAAGAAAGAGTTGACATTTTTTACGTTAGAGTATTAGAGAACAATTTTGTGTAATTTTCAAAAAATGATGACATTTGAACCACAATTTTTCTTTTTATTAATTTTTTTTATTTTTCATAATTGTTTCCTATTTTGAGACATAATACACCCATAATGTCTACCTACCTTGTTTTGGTACCATTTAGTGGCATTCTACCTTGTTTCTTATAATTGTTTCCAGAGAGTTAGAGGGTTTTGATTTGATAGAAAAAGATTCTTTTTCAATGATAGAGTTTTAGTGAATAGTTTTGTGTGGTAAAAAATTATTTTTTTGGAAGTTCGTTTATGCCTCAATGGCAATATATACCTATTATCCCTATTAACTTCTTCATTTTTACCATTCAATCACTTTTAAATCAGTCAATTTCTAGAGGATTAGATACTATCGTTCTGAAAGGAGTTTGGTTTTTTATAGTACATGTTTTTATCACTTTCAAAAAAAACATTTTATCCATTTTGCTGTGTAATATGCTTACAATCTCCATCTACTTGATTTTTCTACCATTCACTCAACTTCAAGTTGAATTCTAGAAGTTTTTCATGTTTCTTCTATTCTATTTTATTGAAAAACTATGTGGGTTACTCCACAGTTTTTTGTTATTTTTTAAATTTCTCTTATTTCATAATTGTTTCTTATTTTGGGATATGCAATTGAAACAAGTTCTTACTAATGGTAAAAAGGGAGTTTGAATGTAGGAGTTGTTCCTACTCTACTATAGGGATTCGAATTTAGTTCCTCCTGATCGAATTCCCTTAAAAAGAAAAGCTAGGTAATCTGCTGTTCTATAATTCTAACATCAATAACAAAAAAACCACGATAAAATCCAAACACACAAAAGATTTATTTGTAGCATTAGATGACTATCAAATTTGAATCCACTTACCAAATATTATAAATATAGTAATATATAATACACGTAAAAACGTGATCTGAAAATCCAAATGGTCTTATAAGTTAAAAAAAACAAACATTGAGAAATAAGTCAACTAATAAATTCATCCTAAAAAGAATAAAATGAATATTAAGAAATTAACCTGCTCGATCACTGTGTTGTTGAGGCCATTCACCGCATCGGTGCCCATGTCTAGTTCAGCTAGAAATCTCCGACTACCAAGGAATCCCCAGGCTTCTCCAGTAAAAACCAGAAAAACCAGCTGAGCAAGAGAAAGTTGTATCAAGGAAAGACAAGACATATGCAAAATAATATTGTCGTCATAAAATCATAACATAGTCCAAAAGCAAAATCAGCAAGTACTGTCAATTAACTCATAGAAATGGTAGAAAATAAAGGTCCAGAGCACAAAAATAGGTGCAGGTGCCAATCATCAGATGTTACGAGATTAATTGGTTTTTTTCCATTAGACATTAGGCTATGGAAATCCACTTCCGCACAGCCATAGGATGCCATTAGAAAAAGAGTCTCATTTGTTCCATCGTAAGGCCTCAAATGCCATGGTTTTAACTTCTTGGTAGCAGTAACCAGCAGGACAGGATGCATCAATACAGTCAACTGGGCTTGATGATCAGATTGGACAATCATGATCAAAAGAAGCATGCATTGCTTGCAGATCAGTATGAGTGAGGCAGCTAAAAGTGGGATAGATTTAGTTACATACTAGCAACCAAATGCATGATGGTTTCCCTGTGTTTCCACAAAAGCTGCCATCAAAGGGTACTAGATGGCACCACTTCCTAGAAAGTGCATGCTTTAGGTCAAATTGCATAAAGCAAAATTGATTTTGCTTCTTATGAGAGAGGTAATTTGAGGCACCTTCTGCTTGAGTAGAAGCCCACACCTAAGAGCTTTGGAAACAAAATTCTAAGAGAAAGTGATGTGAGACGAACACAAAAATAATAGAATCGAACTACAATCCGATTCCAACATAATTAGAATTCCAATCCTAATCACAAATAATACTTAACAACTAGAAAATAATATCATTAATAACCATCAATAAACACGTGATTCATTTTCTTAAATAAGAGAAATACATAACAAATGAAAAAACTAAAATATCATTAAAATATCTCAAGATAATATCCTAATATATAATGTCCTTAAAATATCTCAAGATAAGATCCTAAGATATCATGTCTCTAAAATATCTCAAGATAATACATTAAATAATATACTAAGATAAAATAAATCTTAAGATATATAATACCCCTAAAATATTTCAAGATAATACATAAAATAATATCTTAAGATAAAATAAATCCTAAAATAAAGTAAAGTCTCCATCCATCCAATGAAAGTGAAATCGACATCTCACATAAGTATATGACAAATAGCAATCTCCATAACTCTCCTTAACGGTAAAGAACTTGACTCTATCAAGGTAGAGTGTTGATACTGCTCCAAAAGACCTGAATCGAAGTGAGGAAACTCATCCTCAGAAATCTATGTGGCATCCACAATCTTCAAGCACTATGAACGACAAGAAGTGGCACACATGGTAGATTTGGTTCTCTAGTGCACTTGTAGACAAAGAAGGAGGTTCAAAGGTTCCTTGAAATCGAAACAAATCCTCAATATTGAATATTGGACTAACATTTAAATCAAGTAACAAATCTAACAATATATGCATTAGAGCCTAGCCTATTAATATTGTCAAAAGGTCCATAAGTTCTAGTATGGAGTTTCTTAAAGGAATTACGGGGAAACCTCCCTGAACGAACACGAATCATTACATAGTCACCTTCCTAGAATTCTTGAAATATACGATGAAGGTTTGCAGAAAATTTATAGTTTTCATTGCTAAGAGTTATTCTACGTCATATACCAACATGTAGATCCCTAATGTGTTAAGCAAAGGAGTCGACTAACTCATAAGGACAAGCATATGGTGGAAGGCGAATGAGTTCAATAGGTAAGCAAGGAGCATAACCAAAAATAATTTCAAAAGGACTCTTTCCAGTGGTCCGATTGACAAAACTATTATAGGTGAACTCAATAATAAGTAGAAGTAAATCCCAATTTGTTTACCGATCACAGACGAAACAACGCAACAAGCTTCCCAAATTCCTATTGATTACCTCCTCAATTTGACCATTGTTCTGAGAGTAAAATGCATAAGAAAACTTCAATTGTTCCAAACAACTTTTATAGTGTCTTCCAAAAATAACTAGTGAAGATACAATGGAAGTTGGCAAACCATGCAATCATACGACCTCACTAAAGTTTGGCCACGTATGAAGGATGAAGTGTGCCATCTTTGAAAATCGATCCACTACTACTAATATGAATTCATGCTTTTGAAAGGTCTTGGGAAGACCAAGTATGAAGTCCATGCTTAAATCTTTCCAAAGGTTGTGAGGTACTAGTAGAGGAATATAAAGGCATGTGTTTTGTTTCCTTGCCGTTGCCATTTAACACATGCGATATCGAGAGACAATATGTGCCACTTCACATTGGAGGGATGGCCGACAAAATTAGTCTACTACCAAGGCAATAGTCTTTTCCTTCTCGAAATGACCCACGATGCCCTCAACATGTAACTCCCACACAAAGAAGTCACACAAATAAGTACGGGAAAGATAAGCTGAACATCACGAAATAAGAATCCATCATGAAGTAGAAAGTTGACGATGTCACTATGGTCGGCCTTAGTGAGTTCTTTATAATTGTACTGAAATATGGACATGAAAGGTACTCATCCTTGATACCCTCAAACACAGTTACTTGAACGTGCATAGTGTGCAAGAGTGATATGCGACGACAAAGCTCATTAACAGCTTTGTTCTCGAACAATATTGGAGGACAAGAGTAAATTTCCAAAGAAATTCTGTCCACTTGACATGTTAAGTACTAAGTTTCTTTTGTGGCTCTAAATACCTCTAGGCTTGATAATTGGAATATAAAACAAACTCTCGAAGTAAGAGATGATAACACCAATAACGAAGAACTTGTACTAAGGCATAGAATTCCTTGTCATATGTTGAGTACTGTTGTTTGACATCATTCAACTTCTCACTGAAGAAAGCAAAAGGATGACCTTCTTGACTAAGCACACCTCCGATGCCATCAATACCAAATGCATTGCAAGCCACCTAAAAAGGTTGAGAGAAGTCAGGAAGGCACAAAACATGGGCTACGATCATCTTATCCTTTATCTCCTGCAAAGCTCGGAGTATAGATGTAGTCCCATGAAACTCACCTCCCTTCAAACAATTGGTAAGGGCTTGCCATAATAGTGTTGAACACACGAATGAAACGTGGCCTTGACTTTATCTCAATCAACGACATCATTAATCTGAAATCATGAAGTCAAGGAAAACAACTTTTGTTTAGATAAAAGAACACTTCTTTCGATGGATGTACAACTGCTTTATTCAATATATTTCAAATACAACACAAATGTGTGACAAATGGTCGACTTGTCTCTTACTATAGATGAAGATGCCATCGAAATAGACCATCAAAAAATTTCCAATAGAAGGACGAAAAGTCAAAGGAACAAGTATGAATGGGTGGGAGTATAAGATCTAATGTTGATATAGCATGAGAGATAAATCTAAGCAATTTGAACTAAAAATGTATGCAAAACTAGCATGCAGAAACAAGAATACATGTAATAGTACGTGTAAAGAAAAAGGCTAAAACAAAAGGCAAGTGTATACTCTAAATATGCGTGACGAAAGGGGTTTTTTTTTAATACAAGGAAAAAAAAGGCTAAAACAAGAATGATTCTAAAGATGGATGAGGATACAATATGTTAGATTTAACCACACTATTGTAAATGTAAGCACAGATCAAGTGGAGCAACTATACTATCTTTGTAGCTAAGAACTCTCCTTCTGTTTTGGAATTTTATATAATATCTAAAACATCAAGGTCCTTTTTGCAAGTTTTGCAAATTCAAGGACCTTTTTATAAAATGTTGATGAAACCTTGATAAAGCAAGGATCAGGGTAACTTAGGTGTGACTGTATGTAGATGTACTACAGTAGGGATGGTGGTGATGGTGTGGCACTAGCAATGGCACAAAGGCAGCAGTAATGCGTAATTATGGGAAACAATGGACAGTGACGGCACGAGACTACAGGTTCACAAGATGACAACCAAGCAGGCACGGAAAGGGTAGCAGTGGCACAAGACTGAAGGTTCTTGAGACAACGATAGCACAAGCACGAAGGGTTTGAATGGCAAGGTTGTTACAGTAAGGCGTTACTGTTAGAGAGGTGCGCAGTGGTGGTGCTATAGAGATGTACACGGTGGTGCGAAGGCGATAGCGATGCAGGACAGTGGCGACAAGGGATTGAGGGTTCACGAAACGATGGCAACACAAGTACAGATAGGGAGTGCGGTAGTGTGGAACGAAAGGGGTAACGGTGGCATGGGACTAAAGGTTCCCAAGACGGCAGTGGTACGAGCATAAATGGTTTGAACGACAAGACTGCAATAATGAGGTGTTGTTGATGATAGTTATTATTATAGAGGTGTGCTAATACGGTGAGGCATGCGGTGGTGGTGCTACGAAGATATGCACAATGGTGCAAAGGCAACAACGATGTAAACAGTGGAAAGAACTTGACGATGTCACGACTTTAGGATTTTCACCATTGAATTGCCTATGCACTCAATGAATCAAGATTTATTCTAATACCAAATTGATATAAGACCAACACAAAAATATAAAGATAACGGAATCGAATCAGTTCGATTCCCACATAATTAAAACTTCAATCCCAATAACAAACAATACTTAATTTCAATAATTAGAAAATAATATCATTAATAGCTATCAATAAATACGTGATTCATTTCCTTAAATAGGAGAAATACATAACAAACGAAAATACTAAAATATTCCTAAAATATCTTAAGATAATACATAAAATGATATCCTAAGATAAAATAAATCCTAAGATATATAATATCCTTAAAATATTTCAAGATAATACATAAAATAATATCCTAAGATAAAATAAATCATAATAGAAAGTAAAGTCTCCATTAATCCTATGAAGACGAAATCAATGTTTTACGTAAGTACGTGACGAATGACAAACTCCATCATAAAAGCCAACATTTTCAATGGTTTTAGAGTAGAAAGGATGTTTTTACTTTAGGAAACACATCGATGCTAACAAGGTAAATGTGACTCATGTTCTAAAAAAAGGAAAACTAACTGTAAAGGGGTTGGATTTGTACATGTGTAAACAATGCATTGGAGTTTAAACAGGCATTTAATGAAAAATAGTCAAAAATAGAACAAGGTAAGAATGATGTGTATGACATGCATACAACTAATAACATTCATCAAATTACCTAAACATATATGCAAGTATCATTCAACCATGAGTAGTTTAATTCAAAAACAAAAATAAATAACTAAATAGGTGACAAGAATAAGCAAATGATATGTCAACAAATCATTATCAAGCTATCAAACCAAAAAAACACATGTTAAGCTAAAGAAATAATAAAGTCTAAACTAAATTATTTTTTTTTCTGCCTAGTTATATGGTGACATGGGCTCAAATGACTGTCTCAATGGCCATTAACATGTCCATTTACATGGGTGACACATGTAATTGCCCATGTAAGTCCTAAACAACACAAGCTACCTCAAAAAACCTACATGGCATTTGAACAACCCTCACCTTTTTTTTAGTGGTCGAAAAAATATATTTAAAAAATAAAAACAAAAAAAATCAAGTAATTTTTATATACAACCCTTTAATTTAAGTTTATTACAAATCGACCCCTCGATATCAGAAAATGATTCAAACATCCCTTATTTTTGTTTTTTTAATCATCCCTGCCATCAATTGATCGTAAGTCAACTGGCTATTTCTAAACCTAACCATGATTGTGTTCTTACTACATGTGGTTAAATTACAACTTTACACTTGTTCAACTAAACTCTATCAAATCCCAACTATTCTATTTACACTCCTTCAATGATGCTCTGCTTAACCACGCTCCGCCATCTTCAACAGTCATACAGTAAGGATAAATTTCAAAAAAAAGGGGTTAATTCTAGAATAACCTTTACTGTCTTAGGTTTATTTCAATGGTTACAACCTAAAGGGTTTATTTCATAATCTATGGGTTGATTTCAAATATCCTCATAATGACATAATTGTCATAATTTCACATCATTAGCACAATAGCTAATGGAAGTGAATTGCAAAGGGTGATTTTAAAAAATTACAAAAAGAGAGGTGTTCGAATCATTTTTTGATACTAAGGGGTTGCTTTGTAATAAACTTAAAATAGAATGGTATATATAAAAATTACTCAAAAAATTACGACAAAATTGTAATCTTATCAAAAGGATAAGGACTGCAGTCAAAAATAAAATAAAAAGGGAAATGGAACCAATAGAAAAGGCAATACTAAAATAAAACTACAACGCCACCAAAATGCCCAACTATGCTGAGATAGAATTCAACCACCCCTCTGCTAGTATTGAACCATTGAATCATGGATTTAAAGATCCTCTCTTTCCAATCTTATTGAGATGTCAAAACACCCTTGAAAATTCAACGATTGCACTCTAACCACTTTTTTTCTACTTCCCAAGTCTCTCCTACACATCCACCTTTCCCAAAAACATTCTATAGATAGCTTGGGAAGTATCCACGTTTACAAGATTCAGCCACCACAAATGAATCGATGAGCAGTCAAAGAAAAGATGCCACCAATCTTCTTCCTCATTATAATAGAAAGAACATCTGCCAGACAACTAAAAGCCTCTCCACTTTAATGCCTTCTCAGTCAAAACACTTCCATGCAAAAGTTGACAAGTAAAAAATTGAACCTTTGTCGGAACATGACAGTTCCACACAAACCTAGTACATGCAATCCTAACACCTCCACCTGTAATAGCCTAGCCTGAAATAGAGACTTGACAAAGAAAACACCATGCTTATGCCTCTATGCTTATGCCACTGCCACTTAATTGAATCCTGGTAGGAAGAGATGAGTGAGGAACGAAGGGAATCCAAAGGCAATAGAAGCCTTAAGAACTCAAAAATTCAGCATCAAGGAGATTTCTTCTAAATTGAGCATCCCCAGCAATCCCTACCTCAAAACACTCAAGAATCCTCACAAAAGGTGAGTCCACAACACGTAAAAAAGAAGGAAAGGACAGTTTCAGGAGTCACATCCACCCATCTATCTTCCCAAAATCTAGCCCAATTCCTGCAAACCAACCCACAACCCCCTCCATTTGTAGAATACCTCTCCATACCCAAAACACTCTGTTTGTATGCACTCCCACCATGCCCAAGAGCCTTCCTCTATACAATTTCCCCATAATAATGTGTTGCCATAGATATAAACCCTCTTCCCCATCCTGACTCAATTGCCACAACCATTTTCCCAATAGAGCCAGATTGAAAGATCTGAAGTCACAAACACCTATACCACCCTCCTAGCAACCACGACACACCTTGCTCCACGCTATCATATGAAAACCACCCACATTCTTTTTGCCCCCTTTCCAAAGAAATTTGCACTTGATTTCTTCTAGCTTGTTTGCCACCAAAACTGGAATGTGGAAGATCGAAAGGTAGTAGATGGGGAGATTCTTTCCTCACCCATTTTTTTAGCACTGTGGATGTGATACATGATTTCAAGGGACTAAATACCCTACCTATCCTCGAACTCTAAGATATGTTCTACTCAACTCCCCAAATTACTCCTGATGTTCAACACAATTTGATTTTAATGAGTATTCATCTTAAGGTGACTTCCTGAAGAAGTTATCTTGATTCTGACATCCATCTCTGCCTTTTAGTTTTATCCCCAAAAATTGGACATTGTCTCGGGACCAATCCAAGGCATGCCCTGAACAAAACACAGTCCCTTTTAGTTTTACTCCTCACATATTTTTCTTTGTTGCACAAAAACAGCAAACGAACCTTGACCTACTTAATCTAAAATAATAACTCAATTACAAATTTGTTCTTCTTTTAGTAAACCAAAGTCCATTTCTAATCAAAATGCAAGTATTTACTCCTACACATAAGCTGACAATTACCTGTTTTTTAAGCTCATCTAAGCCATCAACATGTGAAAGAGTGTCTAGAGCTGCTAACAATGATATCATTCCCTGTACAATTTTTTAGAGAAAAACATTGACATAACAAAAACTGCATCAAGTATAGCTTAAGAATGGGAAAACTTGTTGCAGGATCATAACTTACGGAGAGACGAGAATCAGCACCAGGACACTGATCACGGAAAAATGATGCAGAATCCATGGAAGATATTGCCAATATGAGAGGCTTGGGTGATTTTGATGATGTCAAATTAATTGGTGGAAGAGAAGACCAGACACTGCCTTTGGATGTCAGAAACATATGATTAAAGGGTAAGAAATACAATATAATATCAAAGGGTATCATTCCCATCTTAAAAAATAGAACAAAATTTACCAACTTTTGTTTCAACAACATAAATAAATCAGTGTCCTCTTTTAAGGAGTATTGACACATTTTAACACTAGAAATTGCCATAAAACATTGACAACAACAGTTGAAGTAAAGAGAATTTCAATTGTCCAATTTCTAGCCTCAATCCAAAATTGTTTACTTATTTAATTGTTCTAAATGAATAAAACAGAATTCTACACTAATATGTCAGTGGAAAGCATAACAGCAGACTTTAAATGAAGTATGATATGTATATAACAAAATGATAGAGATTTATAGGAAAAAGGTGATTAAATATGCTATAAAATGAAGAAAACGTTAAAAATAACTAAAAGAGGCAGGCATCTACAATTGCAGAGACAGATTATGGTCACTTGAAGAATAACTGATGATGGAAAATATATAATCTGCCATATCCTGAGGAGAAACCTAGCAGTTGAATTCTCAAGAAAAAACAAAATGAAAAAAATTGAACCGAACAAGAAGCCACAAGAAGAACCAGACGCCTCAAAGAAGACACATTAATAAGAAAAACATACAAGTCTGCAATGCCACACATAAAGTAGGGTCAGATTGATGTCTAGTTGTCAAAGTTGACATGGTTCTTTGGGGAACAATCATATGTATAATGTATTGACTTGAGTTTCATGAGTAACTGTCTCAGATCTTTGTTCAGGAACCAAATGGGGTTTGGCGAACTTCTATGTTTCAATAATGAGGAACAAAGAATCTAAGACCAACCGCTGATACATGTTGTATAGCCATGTAATGGACATACAGAACAAGAGCTTGGGCATGCCGCATGCATCCGAATTCCAAAGGTGAACACTTGACTATAACATTAGAGAAAAGAGACCCATTTTCGGCTATCAGAAAGAATAACCTTTCCCTTTTTAATACTCTTTGCACTTGTATCAAAGTGCTTAAATCTTAGTACAGAACTGCATAAACAAACAGCAAGTGAACGCACATAAAAAGATGGTCTGACAGACATACATTCCCTCTTAAAACTCCATCCTGCTGGCCTCTTTTTGTCGAACAGAGCTTCAATCCTTTCCAGCCAGATTGCTGGCATTAAAGCATGGGAGCAGCGTTCTTCTGTCTCCTAGTGCATAGACTTCATTAACTTCCTTTTTAGCTTTCATTCCTTCTGTTTGCAGTTTCCAGAGCACCTCAAACTGCAAGTCTAAAGCCTCTTTCCAGATCTCTCGGTAGTGCATCCAAACTTTAGAAATTCTGAAATTCCCAATCAGGTGCTGCCATGCTGCGTAGAACTTTACACAATCCAAGCTCCATTTTCTCCAATATTTTTTGTGACCAATCTTCATTTGCTCAGCAACCACATTAACACTTTAATTTGGGGGAAGATTAAGCCTTCATACTACTTTCTTCCACACACCAATTGATTGCAAACTATTCATTTTTGTTATTTACGATAAATCTAATTTAGTTTTAGTATTAAATTTCATTATCATCTCAATCCTATGTTTAATGTCTCGATAGACTAAGATAAAGATTTCAATGATCAACCCATATTTCGACTTGTATTTGCTAAGTGTACTATAATAGTATGACATGCACTTGTGGTTTCACGTCATATCAATGACCATGATGTAATGAAGCCTAGCTGCTTACCATGATCAAACACTTATCCATGTAGATGTCTCTCACTTTCATAATATCCTTCCACACAGGAGAATGGGTCGACTTGTTGTCTTTGGTTCTCAGACAACACTCACTGCTCATATATTTGTTCCAATGTGACAAACTAAAAAAGGATGAACTCAACATCAAATCGTGAATGAAGAATTGAAATGGATGACACAAGTTTTCTAATAGGTTGCATTTTAGCAACTTTTATAATTAAAAATGAAGGAAACAGTTCTCAGGAGTGAGAATTAAACAAGAAGTAAATAGCTGCTGAAGAATATAATATGAATAAAAGGAATCTCACCTGTATCCACCTAGAGGCAGGCAAGTTCGAGCTTTAAGGCAAGATTCTGAATTGTGAGTTCCAAATTTTGTAGTCTGGATTTAAGAGCAAATGTATGAGTAGGTGCTACAAAGTATATGTTCACAAAACTGCTCCTGTGTTTGTACCTGCATCACTGAGTTAAACTCGGCAACATTTGCCAGGTAAGTGTTCCGGCTGTTTTCATTCCTGTCAGCAAACTGCAAATGTGACAATGCAACAGTTTTTTCTAAGTGATGAAGGATAAGTGAAAGTGGACAGGGAGAATCACCATGTGAAAAATATAACTTTTTTGCATATAAACCATAGCATTATGGATTAAAAAAAAATCTACCTCTTGGACTATCAATGTGCTGTTCCTAGAAAGCAAAAATACAGGAAAGTTGTATTGATTCCACATAATACTAGAACCCTGCAAATTGATGTAAAAAAAATTGCTTCTTAATTCGTCATAGATTTGCCTCATTATATTTTGACCTTTTGAAGGATGTTTTTACATGTGATTAAGTATTAAATACTTACAATGGGGTTCCATTCATAACTGGGTTTTTGGTATGGAGCAAATTGAGCTAAAGGAAATTTTTTATCTGGTGAAAATCCTGCAATGGGAGAGTACAATATGATTAATGGCACTGATTTGAATAATTTCTGATAACATCGGACGATCAAAATAAAATAAAAACAGGATCCAGACCTAATGACTTTGGATGATCCCCTGATTCAACCAAGACACCTGTCACTTTTTTGGCAAATTTTTGGTCATTCAAGACCCTGAGAAAAACAGTAAACACATTATCACATGCATATATAACAATTATGCAGATATTTATGTCGTACACCTGAGTGTGAAACGCCTCTGTGTTAGTTGACCAACCACCATGTTACAATTTAAACCTAACATAACTAAGGATCCGTTTCATAAAACTTCAACTTCTGAACCTAACTGTTGTAGAAGTTAACTTCTAATTAAAAGTAGTCATACCTCAATTTTTGAAAATATAAAGGAATCACTATTCCAAAAGCTAGATACTTTTAAGAAGTTGGTAGTATTTAGTAAATCTGTTGGATCATTGTAGTTACTAAGGAGAAACTATATGTCCAAAAGTTTTACCAAATATACACTAAAGGTCAAAAAGTGTAAGGGATTTTACTAATATAACTTTGGTTTTTGGTATAACAATTTTTTAAGAAAAAAGCGGACATTTGTTTACACCAATGAAACTGGTCTTCCACTCAAACGAAACATGTTACTGTTGATTTTCCTTTGGGATTTCGTTTCTCAAAGTTCTTATATGTCACTACAGCTCAACAAATGTTAAATTAGCACACCTTTATGAAATTCTATCTTCCGGGAGGTTTGCTGATTTAAGATCCAATCTCAAAGTTGTTTGCAATGAGTTTTGCTTGTGGAACAGTGTCAAGGATCTCTCTCTACTCTCTAGATATCAACCTGATCAGTGGGATCTCAGCACAAATCCTGACCAAATTATCTCTCATAAATGACAATTTTATCATACCATAGTTGTATGCTACTACAATAACCAGCTACATGTTGAAAGTGTAAAAGCAAATACCAACAGGAACTACTTCAAGGGAGCACATTCCAGTAGAAGCTCAATTCCAAGTATAGATTGAGCTGCTTGATGACTTGTGAGTTGTCAGCTCCCAAAAGTAATTTCAAATATTAACCAAAAGCTGACACTTAGATAGTTGGGGAAAAAATATATTTCACCATGCTGATGAGGGTAATTGTATATGTAGTACTAGATATAAACAAAAATGTTTCTACTGAAGTTGTGCAGATATCCACTTCAGATTTTCTGCCGTGAAAACATAAAATGATGCTACTACAAACTTCATGTTCCAAATTATAGGTGATTCACCAGTGTGTTAGGTAGATTTCCAAAAAAAAAAACAGTGTGTTATATTTTCAAAAAAAAAATGCAGTGTGTTAAGTAGAATCAATTTATTAAGAACAGATAGTGACCAGGGGTATGAGTATATGGAGGTGTTGGCATGCCTGGGAGGCCGGGATCACTTAAATTAGTATTTCGTCGGAGGTGATTCATATGAATCATACCTAAGAAGTAAATTTTGCAATTCATGAGCAGAAACCAAAATTGTAGATGTCTGGTCCAGATGATCATCCGTGCTTCTGTAACGTGTAATGGGAGCAACAACATTTCCAGTACCAGGATCTGAACATTATATAAGAAACCATGCAAAATGTTAAGATTTTTTTATTTTAAATATTGTAGATTTCTAGTCATATAGGGTTAAATGACCGGCTGTTCAGATGAAGTGGAAAAATCATCCAATTTTCCTGACAGCAAAGAGTGGAGCACTTCCACTAATGTGCCAAGCATTCCTTCAAATGTCAGCCAGACCACTTCTTGAAACAGACCCTATAACCCAAATATATATGTTATCTCCAAAAAATTAATATGAATGTGCAGCTCACTTGAACAACCGATTTCACCAGTAAGATTCAAAAGCCGAACACATGGGTATCCATCGACAGTCAAATACATGGCTTTCTCAAGATCAGGAACTGATTCCAGTGCTTTGCCATCTCCTACACCAAAATTTTTAGAAAATTAATATATTAGCTCCCAGTAAAACAGGAGAGGCCATTCAAATAAGAATTTCTCATCATTAGTCCATTCCTATCATATCATATGCAATAAAAGTTCTAATGACGCAGTCATCATGAAGCTGCATGAAATAACATGTCCAGCTAATCAGCTATTGTTTCAAAACCATTGCCTGAGCAGTATGGACTCTAGGGAAGGTCCATATGTGCATAGCCTTACCCTCGCATGTGAAGAGGTTGTTTACATGCTAAGTTGGTATTCTAAGCATAAAGATCTACTTTCGCTGGGACATGAGAACAAGTGATGGATTTGTACGAGATGGACTTGATCGAGAATGATAAAATACAAAACACGTAAGTAGCATGGCAGCACAGGGTTTTACAATTATCAAGTAATCAACACCGAATCTATATGCTCTCAGACAGCCATCAGAAATAGTGTGATGTGACATATCCATCTACGATGAGTTAGAATTCCAAACAAAGAAGTTTCACTTCCACTAAGATATAAGAACAAGTAGTGGACTAGTATGTGTTGAAGAAAGAAGAAAATCATTTGTCAATTGCTAAAGGAGAGGATTACACATATGTATAGACTCACTAATGACACAGGATATATGGATATCCATTTACCCACTAGCATAATAATCTATCTAGCACTCCTCCTTAAGTTAGACCATATATATTAATCATATCCAACTTGTTACATAGAGACTCAAATATGCCAACTCCTAAGTCCTTGGTAAAGATACCGACAAGTTTTTCAACAAAGGGAACATAAGGAGTGGATATAAATCCTTACACAA
Organism: Posidonia australis; assembly: GCA_024699735.1. NCBI lineage: Eukaryota > Viridiplantae > Streptophyta > Magnoliopsida > Alismatales > Posidoniaceae > Posidonia > Posidonia australis. Next base: position 13,505 of record JAMKQA010000771.1, on the reverse strand, counting down.
CTAAGTCTCTGTTGAAGTAATAGTTAACTTCAATATGCTTTGTACACTAGTGAAATGCAAGATTATTTGCAACGAAAATAGTTGCTGAATTGTCACAGTGCATAAATATAGGAATTTGGATAGGAAATCCAAATTTACTCAATAATAATCGTAGCCACACCATTTCATAAGCAGATTGAGCCATAGACTGCCTCTAGCCCTCTACACTCAAGCGGAAAACTACATTATACTTCTTGTTGTGCTAAGTGACCAGATTCCCTCCAATATAAATACAATAACCACAAGTAGATTTCTTATTAACTTTATCACCTACATAATCAAAGAAAACCTTACCATTCAAATGTTCATGTTTCCCATACAATATATCTTTCCATGGAACTCTTTTCATATAAGATAGCACACAAAAGGCTCTATCCAGTGAATGACTCTAGGTTCATGCATAAACTGCTCAATACACATACTACATGGGCTATGTCTAGCCTAATCATAGCCAAGCAAATGAATTTGCCAATCATTCTCCAAAACCTAAAAGAATCATCCCAAAAATCTAAATTTGGTACAACTGATGTAGACTCTGGCTTCCATCCCAACAAACCTACCTTTTGTGGTAGTTTAAATACATACTTCCTCTGAGACAACACCAGTTTGTCCTTCAAATAAACAAAGTCAATCCTCAAGAAGTAACATGGTCGCCCCATATCTTTCTTAACAACGTAACTTCCCGAATATTTATTCATCTTTACAATGTCTATTGTATCACTACCTATAAGTAGAATATCATCAACATAAATAGTCAGAATCATACATCTATCCTTTGTCTACTCAACGGAGACAGAATGATCAACAACACAACGTCTACAACCAACGTCCATAACAATAACTGAATTTTTCAAACCAGACTCTAAAGTTCTATTTGAGATCATATATAACTTTCAATATACTGTATTCTCTCCCTAAACAACATACTTAGGAAGTTACTCTATCAAAACATATTCAAACAGATTACCACATAGAAAAATATTTTTCACATCCAGCTGGTTTATCTTCAATCCTGATTGAGAGAAACTGATAGTAAAACATAGATGAAATTCATACGAATAATGGGAGAAAAAGTCTCGACATAATCAATACCATATGTATACATGAATCCTCTAGTTACCAAGTAGGCCTTGTGTCTATCAATGGAATCATTTGATTTGTGTTTGAACACCTAATAGCAACCAACAACTATTGAGTCAGGTGAATCAATGATAGGTTTCAAGTAAGGGTGGGCACCCAAATCATGGTAACCAGTTAACCAAATTGAACCATTTTTAGAAGTTCAGTTCGAATTTTTAGATTCAGTGATTCAATTTGATTTGAAATAACTCCAAACCGAATCATATAGTTCTAAGGGCAGTTTAACTAAACCGAACCAAGTCCAATAGGTTACATATGTTAATATGTATATTAAATATGTTAACACAGTATTAATATATGTAACATACTTAGACTAATATATGTAACATATTTAGATTATATAAAAGAAATCTAATTAACATTATATTGGGGAAAACTTGATAGAGTTAATATCATGCTAGTAGGTGTAGTTGTGTTGAATCCTCGTTACAGGGTCAGATATGTTAAGTTTTGCTTTGAACTGATGTATGATTAAGACAAAGTGAATGAATTGTTGACAATGATCAATGGAAGAATGAAACTTTTATTTGAACACTATGAAAAGCTTTATGCATACACAAATCCACCTTGCAAAGAACAAGCTGATGTTTTGCTATATTATATCTGTTTATATTCTTCTATTTTTCACTATCAACACTTTATTATTTCTATATGTTTTATTAAATGGTTAAACCACAAACCAAATTGAACCAAATCCATTTTTGAATGGTTCAGTTCGATTCAAATAGATGAAATGTTCATTTTGGTTTAAAAATTATTCAAACCAAACCTTATAGTTTAGTTTGAGGTTTTGCATTAAATTGAACCAAACAGAACCATATCCACCCCTATTCCCAAGTATCTCATGTTGGTAATGTCTGTATCTCATCATCTATAGCAGTTTTCCAGTACAATATTTGTAAAGCCTCTGAGTAGTTCTTGAGTATAGTTTGAAATAGACAAAGCAAATTGACAAAAGACAAGGTTAAGATGATCATAGGAAATAAAATGTGAAATAGGATGTGAAGTACAATGACGTTTATCACAGTGTAGAGCAATGGCAAGATAGAAGTCAAAAGGTGACTGACCTGTAGAACTAGAAGAAGTCTCAATATTAGTTGAAGTGGTGGGTTATCCTATTGCCGGTGATGGGAAACCTGTAAAAAGTGAAACTCAAGACGATTGACAGTGGAAGGTGGTACATTCACTGATGTAGAACTATCAATAAGGACTGGAGGAGGTATAAACGTAGACTTCACAAGTGTGGAAGATGAGAAGAAAGGTATGGACTTAGAAAAGGTGACATTAGCAGAAACCATGTACTTCCGTGAATGTAGACTATAACAACAATACCATTTCTGTGTCCTAGAGAATCCCATAAAGAAACACTTGAAAACTCTAAAGATTAACTTATCAAGTCCAAGTAAGTGATCTAAACATAACAAACATAACCAAACATTGTAAGAGGAAAATGAAAGAGACTTTCATTAGAACACAAACGACAAATAGGAATAACCCAAAAGGACTGTTAGTGGCATCCTACAGATCAAATAAGTAACAGTAAGAACAACGTCAGAGTCGTAACATTTTGGAACATTCATGTAAACCATAAGAATATACGTAACATCTACAATGTGATGATGTTTACATTTAGTTACCCTACTTTACTGTGAGGTAGGGGACAAAAAGTCCGACATAAGATACCACGAGAAGCACAAAACTCAGAGATTTAAGATTGTACATATTCCAAAACATTATTCGTGCAAAAGAAGCAAGTAGTAGCAAAAAATTATGTCTTTATTTCATTAAAAAAAATTTGATTACTATAAGTACATGAGATCTATCTTGAAGCAAATAAGCCTATAAAACTCTAGAGTAATCATTCACAAAGATAATATAATAACGAAAACCCGACAAAGATGACACTCAAGCTCGTCCCAGGTATCTAAGTGAATCAACTCAAATGAGCTCTCACTAACAAAAGTAAATGACTGACGAAAGCTCGCATGATAATACTTATCTAACTTACAAGACTCACAAGTAAAAGACTCAATAGTTAACCATAGTAGACTTTGTTGTAACTTACTAAGACATGGATGACCAAAATGACTTAACATTTGACACAGAATCAAGGAGTCCTTTTGGAATCTCATCCTAAACCAGTAGATAAAGGCTTTTTCCAACTTTATGGCTCAAATCAATCTTCTTTCGTGTTTGCAAGTCTTAAAAAATATAATAATATGAAAAGAAAGTCAAAAAACAGAATAATATTTTTGTAATAGTATTAATAAATAGAAGATTAATAGGAAAATTTGGAACATAAAGCTTTGTCCAATGGCAAACAGGAAAAGGCCAAAACAGAGCCACCCAATCACTGAACATTGACCTCCATTGGCAATAGAAATAGAGATGATGTCATGTAATTGTGACAATCTAGAAAATAAGTCACGATTACCTAACATGTGAGTGATGGCTCCTTAATCAATAATCAAGAACTATCCTTAGAGACTAGACACGCACAAGTACTTATAGAGACATGAGATGCGATAATAGTAGAAGTTTGCGATGTCCAGAACTGAATGTAGTGCTCATACTCATCTAGAGAAAAAACAATTGGCTCTGATGTGGTTGTATCACTGGTAGAGATATCTACTAACGCCTACTACGCCTACTAAGGTCTACCAAACTTTGTCTAACACTTCTTTCACACATGATTAAAGCGACTACAGTGTTCACACCATCTATTGCCCTAGTTGGATCCTGAATTATACCTTTTCCCTAAAGTGTGACCGTGGCCACGTCCACGTTCATGACTAGTACTCACTATGACAGCCCAATCTATATCAGATGATGACACACCAATAGTAATCCTCAAAATGTATAAATGATGGTACATCAATAGTAATCCTCAAAACTTTGGAGAAAATAACGTCCAACTCAGAAATAATATCACCTCTAAGTATTTGACCACAAATTTGTAAGGCAATCTCAGGGCGAAAGGCTGAAAGAAATCTGACCACAGCTAACTCCTTACAGTACTCTCGCAATCTATCAATGTCTGTGACTAATAGTTGGTATACCTCAAACTTGTAAAAAATCGAAGAGTAGCACATAACTCCTAAATAGACTAATCACCATAATATAAGGTAAAGATCCGTTCATATAGTTCTGCAATCCTAGAGACATTCTTCTTGTGTCCATATATTCGCCTGAGAGAATCCCAAATTCCTTTGGCAGGAGTTAACAGCATCACACCACGAGCAACATGTTCTTCCATACTGTTCACAAGCCAGGAGATCACTGCATAGTCATCTACAAATCAATCATTCTATGTAGAATCTTTGACATCAAAAGATCTTCTGTAATGTGTTTGATCTTTCTATGTGCACCAAGGATAACCTTAAAGGACTTGGCCCACAGTTCATAGTTCTTTCAATTTAGTTTCATAGACATTTTCCTGACAGATTGTAACATGGAGTCAGAATAACCAAATGGTAGAAAAGAAGCCATCAAATCGCCCCCAAACAGGTCTGATTTTGACGAAGAATGGTAGATCCTACGTAAAAGGAGCGTAACATGGTAATAGATGACAATAAAGAGGTAGTAGAACCATTGTGCGATGGCGAGAAGATATAAAAACCACCGGAACAGAGGCAAAAGATAGTTTCTAGGGCGAAACTCCCCTAGATCATGGAGTAGATCGGTAGACAGGACCTGTGAGGATCACCGATAAGGCAATAGAGGCCCCACGAAGGGGTAGTAGTAAACGTAGCAAGCAGTGGTGGATTCTGCGATGGGCAAGGGCAACGCTGACAGAGGCGGCCCCGAAATGCAGGGAAAAGGCCAACGATGCTTGTAGATTGTTGTTTCAATGACAGCAATGATGGGGTGGAAACGATGCCGCATGGGAGGGAGGAAGGTGGCCAAGGACGGATCTAAGTGAGGGTCAGTGGGGGCTTTATCCCTATTGGACTTTAAAAAAATACACTAAACTATGTATATTATTTTGTAAATAGCCCCCATATAAAAACTCATTTCTCTCTTTCCAACTTCCCTCTCAGCCTCTCTCCCACGCAAAGACCCTTCCTCTTCTCTCTCGGGACTCAGTTGACAGCAACCTAATCGACTAATCCCTAAAATCACCCCATCCTCATGATCGTCTGCTCTCTCTTCCTCTCCTCGATTCCTTACCAACCACTCCAACAGTCCAAGAACCAAAGAAGAAGAACCACCCTTTCTGGCTGTCCACTAAGGCACCAACTCCACCCAACATCCCAACGACAAGCGAGGAGATCCTTGACTCCTTCAATCCTCCTCCTCCTCCAACAACATATTTCCTCGACTCCTCCAGTCCTCCATAATCTTCCAAGTAACCAAGTTCCAACAATCCTCCTCCTTGGCCTTTGGTTCCTCCAGTAACGATGACGAGTCTCCACAGGTGATCCCCCTCCCTTGGCGAGCTGACAGGCTCGAGTCTCCACTACAAGTAGTTTTTCATTTTTCTCCTTGTTTCAATGATCTCTATAACTCTGTTTCTTAATTTTAACTTTTTGATGCAATGCCACAATAGATGATTGGATGTATGATCTCCACCACTATCTACAGTTTAACTTTCTTGATCTAGATTCATTCCTGTAGGCTTCCAAAAAATGTATCTTGTCGAGGATAATTGTAATTTTTCCTTTTTATTGGAGTTCCTTTTTGAAATAGTCTTTAAAATATATATATATGTTGGTGATTTTTAAAGTACGCATACTTTTGGATTATAATCATGGTGTCAGATTTTTTTTTTACATCTACTTCGATAATTTATTTTCTATAGCCCCCATGGTGAAAAATTCCTAGCTCCACCACTAAAGGTGGCGACAACTAGGGTTTGGTGGTGGTGGTGCGTGGTGGCTAGGGTTAGGGTACCTTGCTCTTAATACCATGTTGAATAAAGAAGAAAATCAATTGTCAATTGCCAAAGGAGAGGATTACACATATATATAAACTCACTTATGACACAAGGTATATAGATATCCATTTACCCACTAACATAATAATCTATCTGACAGCATGAACCAAAGTATGACAAGTTACAAGGTGGATAGAGGCATGGCGCTACACAGCACATGATTCCGCAATCACCATGCAATCATTGTCCAATCAAATAATCATATTGTATGCAATAATAATTCTAATCACAGAATCGTCATGAAGCCACGAGAAACAACATGCCCGTCTACTGTGAATCTGAACAAGAGGCACAATAACACATACTATTCCAATCATCGCATACTTCTGCAATAATCATCAGGTAAATGACAAATCATATCACACGGTAGAGAAATAGTTCTAATCAGCTGTCACAACGAAAAACGATGTGAAATAGCACGTCCATTTCTATAGATTTCTGAACAAAAAAAAACTACTTCGGCTGATATAGAATACGAACAGTGACCAATTACCAGTGACAGTGGGTGCGACGAAGCAGGAAAGGAGGAGGGCGACGGAGAACACGATCTCAGAGGACGAGAACATGGCGGCGACACTTGAGGGTCTGGAACTCTAGCAAACGCAGATCATCGTCGACGGAACAGGCCGGCGATGAGGACGACTTACGCTCCCAGTTCCTCACCGTCTCCTCTTCAGTTTGGGGGTGTATCCGGTATATTTATAGGCACACATACGACCTCCATTTCTGTCTTCTACTCGGAGGATGGACCCTGGACGGATCCTATGGTGTAGATTAAACATTCAAATTTAATTGGTTTACTCATCGAATTACAAGTTGTGAAAGTGGGAATTACGTAATAACTTTGCTATAAATGGTCCATAAATTATGAATGAACTTTCCATTACTTTCTGACCGTGTAAACATAAGGAAGTCATGATAGCTCTAATTGATGGCAAGAAGGATAGGCAGGAAATCATTGATACACAAAAAATAAATAAACTCAAGGCAAGAAGGATGGGTAGGTAGACCTTTCAAACAAGTTCTAACGTGTATAAATATAAATATAAATATAGAGTAATGATCTGGTAGGGTCCTGTCTTATTTAAGAAAAGTAAGGTTCATGCATATTTTCAGTAAACTATGTATATTTTAATCTACAATTTACTGAAATTATAATTTCAATCATTTTCAGTAAATACTGAAATTATCTTTTCAGTAAATACTAAAATTAAATTTTCAGTAATTTATGAATGAAATACAACACGATTTACTGACAAAATTCAAAGGCCTCACTTAACTTAAGTAAGGTAGGACCCTATCTGAAAATTAGCCTATAAATATAGATATATATATATATGTGTGTGTGTGTGTGTATATTAAACTTAAATATAATCTATTTAATTACCGATGAATATGAACTATCATACACGACACAATGGACTAAATATATATTTAACATTATTGTGTCGTTTTGACACGAGAACAATTCAATTGATACGAGTACATGTTTACTCGTTTATTACACAATTACATATTTTGTATACGTTTTCATATTTACAATGACGTTTTAACATTTACATGTGTACAATGTTTGTTATCGTGTATACGTTTGCTACCCGATAAATCGATAAATCAATAAATCATGAAACTAATCATTCAATAATATTCTTCAAATTCAATCGTTCATTGAAATATATTAACATCACAAGTCTACAACACATTACAAACATAAATCATTCAAAATAATGGATGCAATAGCCCATAATTAGTATATAATCGTTATAATTAGTGCAATAAAGTTAAATAATTCTATATCAATAACCATGATTAGTAACTTAGTATAATAAAGTTAAATAATTACTAGTATAATCAAGTTAAATTTATTAGATAATAAATAATTACTAGTATAATAATGTATACTTAATGTATGCTAAATAAGTAGTTGTGTGCTATATACACGATTAAATAACGTGTATTTATCGTATACTTTGCAGATTTTTTGTCTTAAACACAAAAATGATTTATTTAATAATCATGTCGTCCAAGTAAACATAAAAAGTATACGCGACACGATAAGAGTGAATCGAAACACAATTATATCATGTTGTATTATCGTATTGTGTCAGACAAATCTATAGGTAAGAATCCATTAATGCGTTTGAAAAGGATAAACTTAGGTAATGGTACACTAGAATGGTTGGTGAAATGGATTGAAACGAAATTAACAAATTAGGATAGAATAGTATTCCTATGTTTAGTACAAAAATAAGGTGAGGATAGTCACTTCAGGAATAAATTTCTCACCCAACATGGAAATATGATTCATTGATAAAATGCAAGGAATTTGATTCTTATTTTGTTAGGAAAAAAAATATCTCTATCCTATTTCCTCTTGTGGCAAACTCTCCTACACCTCCCTCCTCCTCAACCCATGGTCCTCTAACATACTGCCTCATACTCATTCGACGACCTCCTCCTATACCTCTACTCCCCTCTCCCATGGCCCTCCTACACCTTCACCCACGTCCTCTCCTATTGTAGTCCTCTGACACCTCCACCTTCTGCCTCCCTAAGCTGTGCTCCTTTGGTGTCCTTATCGTGCTCTTCCTAGCAATTGTGCTCCTTCAACCACCTCTTTCCTATGCCACTAGAAGGCTTGGAGTGAGATTCAAAAAATCTATTATCGAATTCAACCGTCTTCACATCAAACAACTAGGAAGAAATGGTGTTATATTGCAGTTCATTCTATTTCTATTCTTACGTATTAAACAATGAAAAGAAATTGTCTCTCAATTATGTTCTATTTTTTGAATGCATATCAAACATAAGATCGAAATAAAACTACTTCATGCTATTCCATTTCCACTGTAATTTCATGACAAAGTTTATTCCATTCTAATGTATTCTCATTCTAACACACCAAATGCAACACTAATGTGATATAATAGAGCCTATAAGTTGTATTATCAAGTAAATTAAGTGATGAAGGATTCAATTCTAGAACTTCAAAAGATTTATATTCTGTCTCTACACTCTCAACTACCAAATTATCACTAATTTTGTAACAAGCAAAACACCACTTCCTTAAAATCAATAAGAGATAGATGAATGCATTTCAAATCTTTATAACCTAAAGGGAAGTTATGTTGTGGCCTACCTACATATGTTACTTTGAGTTCATTTGGTAGAGCTTCTGTTTTTAAATGTAAGTATAGAAGCTAGTTTCTAGTTAAAACCTATCATATTATAGTTTTTAGAAATGTAAAGAAATCACTGTTTCCAAAACTACATGTTTTTAAGAAGTTGGTAGAGTTTGATAGAATTATTATACCATTGTAGCTTTTATGAAGAAGCTATATACTTAAATGTTGTCTAAAAGCTTTACCAAATGGACTCTTTATTATGACGTTAAGCATCCATTTTTGTGTCCCAATTTTGAATTCGATTGGTTTCCCTTATAGTGCATAGATTTAAGTGAAAGTCAAAAAAATCCAAAAGCCATACTAATATTGTATTTGGTTTAGATTCTACCAATGAGATTATAATTATAATCATATTCAACTTATTGTAGAAGCTAACGCAACTTTTCCTATCCATATTTAACAAAAGTCAAAAGTTATAGTAAGTGAGCTTTAGGTTAAAAACTAGATTACGTGAAAAAATCATGAACTAAAAAATAAACCAAATACAACCTAAAAATATCATATTAACATAGATTATCCACCAACTTCCAATACATGAAAAAATACACTAATCATAGATTACAAAGAAGCTACACTTGGATTGCTTAAATAAGAAGTTGTAGGTTTAGTTTTATTTTCCCAGAGTTGTTTTTGTAATCTTCACCTATTAGGTTCGAAAGATGGAATATTGACTTATTGTTGTGAAAGTTAAAATTCATAATCCACACATTACTATTTTTTACTAAACAATATTCTATCTACGTGGAACCAAATGGATCCTTGCTTGGGCTGCCCGTAGAAGGCGTGGCTTGGATGGGCCTGGATTGGACTAGGTTGGGTTAGATTTAATAAACCCTAGGCCTAGTACAATCCATGACCTACCACTAGACTAGGGCAAGTAGGGTTGATCCATTAGGTAGATCAATTTAAAAAAAAAGGAATTATTCATTATTAAATATTTAGATATTTGATATATGCATAAAAAAGTAAAAATACATAAGATATTTAACATTTTTCATTTCTATATTTTGTTGTTTTACATCAATATAAATTAATCATAAGTAGAACTCGTTCCCGTTGAAGTTGACGTTGTTTTCTCGTATTCTAATTCATTATTTAAACTCAGCCCATGAATACGATTAATCGCATAGTATCAGTCTTTCAAGCACACAAAAACTTCTACAGGCATTCCTAATAATTTACATATTTTATCACTTAAAAACTCTTTTATTTACAGAAAATACAAATTCTGACGTTATAGTAGATGTTAGAATCATTAGTAAATCTTTAGCATTTTTTAAATTATAGAAAATCTAAGTACGGTACTAGACTACCACTTTAATATATCTAAATTATCTATTTTTAGTTCGCTAAAAACAAACTCACATTTTTTAAAATATTTTAATTCATTATTTGTGGTTGATTTTATGTATTTTCCTCTCTTTTTTAAATCAACTAAAGAAATGAACTACCACTATTATTAGTAGTATGTGTTCCCACAAAACTAAATGTATGAGTACTAAAACTACTTTCTTCATGATTGCTAACGTATTCTTCAAATAATGTGTATAAAGTTACTTTAATTTTATTATTAAATGTATTTATTCTTTCGTTTTTTTTATGTTACTAAAAATATCATATATAAGTATCATACAATTAACTAAGCTATGTATCAAGATTATGATTAATGCTAAACATGTCTACATTGGAGGCTCGTATTAATAATTATTATATTTATTTTCCATTAATTTAATAATATGTATAAAAGCTAGGATATCTCTATATTGTTGAAAAAAACTTAAAATTTTAAATAAATAAATTAAAACTAGATAACTAGTACAATAATATTGACTTAATAATTGTTTAGTTACGTTATAAAATGGTTCTAAAAAATTATGAATTAGATTAGAAATTTGCCAATCAACATCATTTAACAAATAATTAGATTTTGCATTATAAAATGTTGTAATTATGTTACTGTAAGATAAACTTGACCTTAGCATATTGTATGTTGAGTTCCATCAATATTGAATAACTAATTTAAATTTTTTAGGTTTTAAATCATTTTCTGCATATAGATGATTACATTTTTTACATCTTTTAGATGATATTTGAATAAATAAAATAACTTATTTTATATTTTCTATATAATACTTAATGCAATTTATACTATCTTGTATAATTAAATTTAAAATGTAACAACAACACTTACAATAAAATAACTCACCATTTAGTATTGATTACATATAATTTTTAATATTTCTATTGTAACATTATTATTAGAAGCATTATCAAAAGATATTGTATTAATTTTTTAATATATGCTATATTTTTTTGGTAATATCTTCTATCATATTTGCTATAGCTTTAAAAATATGTGGATAATCAAATACTTTAAAGCAATTGATCTTTTTTGTAAATTTTATTCTATATCTATCCAATGTGTAATTAAACATGAGTATCGAAAATTATTAGGACCAGTCCAAACATCACAAGTCAATGATATTTTACATAATAAACTAAAAAATATTTGTATTAAATTTGATTTATCTTTAAAATATTTTATAAATCATATTTTTAGTAGCATTCCTAGAACGACCTTTAAATTGTAGGTTAAAATAAGTTTGTACATAAGAATCAAATTTTTATTTTCAGAAAAAGAAAATAGTTGTTCATATTATATTATAAATTTTGTTAAACCTTCTTTGCTTCTTCTGCATTATATTTTTGATTTACTAATCTAGTGGAACTTACATGTAATTTAGATTTGTTTTAAATATGTGTTATCATTTTTATTGTGTGCAGCTATACATTTTTGTAGATGCTTAATTACATGACCTGTACCTCCACCTCCAGGAAAAGTATATCTTATATTACAATAATTACAATAACATCTACTTTTATTAATTTGTAGGGTCTAATGTTACATATTTTCAAACCCGTGAACATTGTTTTATAAGTTTCTTTGTGGTAGTGGATTGTGTTTATGTATTTTGAGGTTGGTTTGACTTCTAGGTTAGAATAAAATCATTTTTCATTAAAATGTATTAAAAAAAACTAATAATAAAAACAATAACCTAAAAGACTCAAAATTCTACAATGAATGAATTAGAAGTAGAGAAATTGAAAGGATTAAAAGTAAAGAATTTTTGTTATTACAGGCCAAAGTAGAGTAGTAGACGTTGTGATGAAGTCCAAAGTAAAACTTGAATTATTCACTTAAGTCTTGAGAAGTTGAAAAAATAGGAGAGAATGAGAATGTTGTAGACTTAGTATTTAGTAGAGTAGAGAGTAGAGAGTGTTGAAAAAATCTATAAGTATATTTTGATGATAACAAATGACATGTGATTAAATATAAGTAATCACTTAAGAAAACATGAAACACTCAAGTATTAATATGCAAATCATTTACAAAGGTGTAATATTCATTTATTTGAAAATTTATATATAAATGGACTGATATGAAAAGAAAGAAGGTGTTTGTAGTTCATATGCAAAACGGCATACCGAATATTTTCGGTATACCGAATCAAGGAATATTGGAACATCAAACGGAGCATCGAAATTCAAAAGAAATTAAAGCTATAAGAAAAACGGTCGACCGTTTATTTTCGAAATACTGTTTCAGGAGAAAACGACAGATCAAACGGCACACCGAAGTTCAAGGACCTAATGAGAAAAATGGATTTTCGGCAGACCAAAATTTTCTGACATATCGATTTGTCCCGACCGTTGTAGATTTTGGTCGACCGATCATTTTCGGCATACCGAATCTTCTGTCAGTAATCAGCAGATTTTCTAGTCGTTAGGCACAATTAGGAAATCTTGTAACTTTATAAATTGAAGTCCATATGTAGCTCTCAACTCACCAATTCCTTCATTGAGCTATATTCCATTAAGTGATTCAAGTGAGTTGTAAAAATTCGATCAAAGCTTTGCTTTAAGCCCTAAGTGCTACAACATTCATTCAGTCAAGCAAGAGCAAGATCGCAAGTGCTCAAAAGCTCTCTCTTTCAAGCAATCTGAGGTTCTCCGGGAAGGAGAAGGAAATTGTGATACAAGCGTACAAATAATGTAACTTTTGTAGCTTGTAATATTCTTGTTATTGAATATAAGGGTTAAAGTCTTAAGTGGGGAACTTGAGGAGTGGACTAAGCCAGGGTGGCTGAACCACTATAAAAATCCTTGAGTTATTATTGCTTGGTTTGTGAATCAATCTTTAACAT
>JAMKQA010000770.1:0-24739 GCA_024699735.1 Posidonia australis | reverse complement strand
AGCCAACAGCCAGTGCCTTGCAATAGGGCTTTGTGCCAACTTGGTGCTCTACATTGGTGCGCTAGATGGTGCTCCAGATTGGTGTGCCATAATGGTGCTCCACATTGGTGCTCCATTATGGTGCTCCACATTGATGCTCCAGTATAGTGCTCTCCACCTAACTGCTTGGATTATTGACTGCACCATGGGCTTACGGTCGTGGTTTGTGTGATGATCTTGGGCTAATCAAAATGTCAAATAGGATTTGGATGTGGTTAGGCCTACCGTGTCCAAAGCAACATGGAGTTTGGCATGGAGTCTGTTTTATCCCATGGAGAGTTTGCCTACGAGCCACCTCAAAATTGGGGTGTCTACATAGGGCCCATGGAGTTTGGCATGGAGTCCGTTTTATCCCAAAATTCTATTGATTGAGTGAGAGCCACCATAAATCTTGGGATCTAGGTAGTGCCAAGTGAGTTGAGGACATTCTAGTTCTTTATAGCATGCAATAAAGGCTTCCTTGGCGCTGAGGGCACTAATATCTTCTATAAACCATGCATAAGTCTTGCATAAATCATTTGGCATTCAACATTTTCGATCATGCCTCTTTTGCATTTTGCATCGCTTTGCAAAGCGTTTGCCATTGTCCAACTAGGGGCATGCTAGCTGCCTTTTGGGTTGAAATATTGGCAAAGAAGGGAGTTTCAACCAGGGGCATGTTAACTGCTCTTTGGTTGGAAATAGGTCTTTGACTAGGGGCATGCCAGTTGCCTTTCTAAGTCAAGAAGATCATTGGAATAGTGCTACTGTCAGGAGCATACGGGCCAACACAAATTGTTTGTTACATAGAGCATGGATCCATTGCAAACACAAACCAAATTAGATTCAGGAATAACATAGTGTAAAAGCAAAATTGTCCCTTTATTATAGCTCATCAGTTGTACAGAATTTGCTCACTTGATAGTAGTGGACTCTCAAGTTACAATCAGTCAACTCTTGCCCTTTTTGAGCTGTCAGCTCTTGTAAATGAAGTGCCACTAGGAGGAAGTTCATTTATAGGCCAAGTTTCTCGAATTTTGGCCTCATACTTTGTTGTGCAATCCAAACCTTCAGTAATGGCAAGACCAGAAGATTGAATGCTGCAACGCATCAGGCGGGCTAACTCAGAAGTTGTCGCATCAGAGCCGAGGACATATCTTTTGAAGCGGTTGGGGATAGGGCTTTGCTCAATCGAATCCTAACAAAAGCCAAATTGACGCAGGACGAGGATAGGACGGTATTCCACACCGCCCGTTAGCCCCGAAAGGACAACCAGTCGCATGTCGCTACTGTTAAAGAAGATAGTGAAGGGCTTCGCTGTTGTGAACAAAATGCGCTAGACTACAGTGTCCTTGGTAAGATTTTGCAGTCTTTCGCATAACTCGTGCATGCCCGGAAGGGTGCGTGAGTGATTGGTGCTACTGTAGGAGTCGAAGACAAAGTGTTGGGGGCATAGGATGTCCACCCCCATGTGGGTAGCAAGCCAAGTCTGTTAGGAAAAAGTAGAGCACAGTTAGATAAGCACAGTAAATCACTAAAATAATAGTGTTTCCTTACTAGCACTAAGGCTCTGCAACCATGGAAATGTCGGGAGCGTTGCAATGCCCAATCCAAGTCGACATAGGTCTCTACCAGAAGAATGGGGGCAAGATCAATTTGGTGGGTGATCATGGCCAGCACTATTTCTGCCACCTCAATTGCAACTGTCATCTAGCCATGACTGAAAATGAGCTCTCCAAAGAATTACACTACAAAGCCATGGAGCCATTGGCTGCCTGATGACACATGGTTGCTAGCAATCTTGTCAAAATAATCCAGGCATAGCATTGTAGCCGACTTATCATTGCAGGAGAGGCTTTTCTCACAAGCACTTTTGGACAAACCGGTTAGTTGACTCAAGACTGAAGTATAACTATCACGACATATGAAAATAGGGGGAGACATGTAAGGCGACAGGCTGCAGATCCGTCGGACTTCTTCCAAGGTGAGAGTAAGTTTCGTCTGTCCAAAGCAGAATACATGGAAAACGGGTTTCCAAAATCTAGCCATAGCACATAACAAGTGCCAGTTCATTTCCACCTTGACAATGTTCAACAACGAGGAGGATATGCTCCAAACCTATAGTTGCTCACGATCCTCAATAGTTAATGCATCAATCCATGCTTGCAGAACGTCGGAGCAGCGTTTCGGTGTCACCATGGTCGGATATCCCTGTGGTAAACAAGATATGGCAGGAATAATGCAAAATCAAGTCTGGAGCAAACAAAAAGTGACTTGGCCAAATAATTTCTCATGGTGGGGAAGATCAAATGAGATCATAAATCCGAAAAACAATGGAAACCAGAACATGCAGTTTTCCCCGTTGTAAGATATGGAAAATGTGCAAGTCCGAAGATTCGGAAAATCAGAAGATATGATTTTTTCCCATTGCAAATCAAAGGCATGACGGAAAATCAGCCCATGTAGCCTTTTCCCTTTTGCAAAATATGAGAAAATATATGCAAACCCCAAGAATAAGAGAAAATTGGAACAATAATTTCTTCCCTTCGTAAAATCTGAAGCATGATGAAAAATTGGTTCATGTAGCCTTTCTTCCTTTGTAAAATATGAAGGAATATGAGCGATAGAGATCGCCACAAATGAAAAGAACAACATCTGAATTCATGTAAAGGCAAAAGCTCCCTCAAAGAGGAATTTCTATGTCATGTCAAAGAAAATGGGCAACATCACATACCATTGTGAGCCAAGAAAGAGCGTAACCGGCACTGAGAGAGCAGAAATGAAGCTTGAAGGATGTTTGGGGGCTTGAGACTGGTGTTCGCAGTAGAAGTGGAGGTAGTTTTCGTTGGGGAATACGAAATAATATAGAAAAGAGAGAGGAGTTGCAGCAGAAAAGGAAAACAAGCTGGCATTTTGGACAGGGAGCACCAAGATGGCACACCAACTAGGCACACCCATTAGGCGCACAAAGTAGGTGTACGTAGCTGGCGCACCACCAGGCAGACAGCAAACAGAACCTCCGCTAAAATATCAAGCTTGCCCAAATCGTCGCCATTTCTCAAAACCAACATGGAAACATACATTTTACACACACAAATGAATACCCAAGAGGAGGGTTGCATTCCAAAAATAGATTTGCATTCATACACATTTAAAGTACAAATTACATTGTTCACAGAGTACAAGTCGCATCATTCATACACAAAGAGTGGCAAAAGAAGATTGAACTAAATTAAAGAAAACTACTACTCCTCGTCGGAATCCTCCTCATCGAAAGATCTCTCCTGGAAACTCTTAGACAAGAGTCGGGCCTCTCATCGAGTTATCTGGTGCGAATACCAAGCAACAACATTAGACTGAGAGCGGGCAGAAGAACTTAAAACCCTCTGTGAAACCTCGGTGTCAGAACGGTCCTCCTCAGACAGTTCCAAGGTGAATTCCCCACTGTTGGCCGCATTCACCTCGTTGGCTGTGAAGTCTTGCTGAAAGATTCCCAAAAGAATGTTAGATTTGCAGCAATGCCAATGTATGCTGTTGAAGGAAAGTCAGAAAAGGGTACCCGTATGATGTTCTGTGACCGCAATACCCACCACCTCACTGCTAGCTACCATAGCCCAACCGCCGACCACCACTTCAAGGCCAAAGATCTGACCCACTACCGACATGGCCACCTCCCACACACCACCCATGGCCCGCACCACCATCTCACACCACCACACAACCACTGACCACTCCAGTCCACAGCCCAAAACCCAGCCGTTGACCATTCCAACCCATGGCCCAAAATCTAGTCCGCAGCCCACTCCACCTCCGCGCATCCCAACCGACGGCCACCCAAGCCATTACCCCGTCGGAACCCGACCAATCGCCGGCCATCCAAAGGAAGATGCAAGGAAAGCAAAAAAAAAAGGGGCAAGCAAGCACATGAAATGGGTGATCAAGGAGGAAGAGAGCACCTCCACCAGCAAGCCTCTTTCCAACCAATCCCAGAGAGTCCAGTCCATCGCCGTCGCTGCACCTAGCCACCGTGCCAAGCCACTGCACCAACTCCGAGCACCACACTGGTGCACCACCAAGAGTGCCCCACACACGCCTCGAGGAGGAGAGGAAAAGGGTGAGGCTATTGGGGAGAGGAGGAGGAGAAATGGAGAGAGGGAGGATGCGTTCGTCTCCTGTGTGGGGAAATGAAGAAGGGGAAATAACGGGTGAGGGGAAATGAAGTAATAAGAGAGAGGAGTAAAATAAGAGGAGAAATAAATGAATTGCTTATGCTAGTAAAGAAGAATAAAGAAATGCAAAATAATGAGCAAACAAATGAAATCATGAAGCATAATCCTATTTGCAGTATCAAGCAGCAAGATGAAATGCAGCATATGATTTGGCAGTTATGGCAGTTATCCACTGGACCCAATCGCGTACAAGCAATGCAAATAGTTCAATTTCCAAGTTCTAAAGCGCAAAATGGCTGTGAAAATTGCATTTCGGCCCCCAGCACTCCACAGCTTGCATCCAAAAAGCAAAATGCAAAGTGTCAAGAAAAGTAAGCACTCAACTTTCAAAAGTTCATTAGAGGGGGGTAATTTGTAGAAAACCCGCTGACATTGTGAAATTTGCAGAATAGCCCACGAAGGGTGTGAGGAATCATATATGAGCAGAAATATGCAAATACTCAGCAGAATTTCGAAATTCATAGCACAACAACAATACGGCCATCAAAAATTTGTCATGTTAGGCTAATTTGCAATAAAGCCCCTCAAGTTTGGGAAATTGTGAAGAGGTCCTAACCATTTGTAAAATACATAAACAAGGCTAGAGGAGATTGAAACCTCAGCAAGGTCCTTTCAGAGGATATTTCACATGCATCTCAGCAAGGATACAGGTTTCCGTGCCATGGAGCCAGCAGCAAGAGTAATTACCTTTTTGCCCTCCAGGGCGCAACTAGAGCCAACTTTTATACTAGGGGAAAATCAAGGGAGTATCACTTTTCTTTTCGAATTCTCATTCCAGGCTGATGAGATTCTGTTTTCAGGTCCCATCCTTTTTTCCCTTGGATTTTCACGGGCGCGAAATCCTGCTATTTGACTTTTGACCAGGCGATCAATGTTGACCTTTAACCAGACGGTCAAAGTCATATCCTTTCCTTTTCCTATGATTTCCACGAGCGCGAAATCCTACTGTTTGACTTTTGACCAGGCGGTCAAAGTCGACCTTTGATCGGGCAGTCAAAGTCATATCCTTTTTTTTCCTTAGATTTTCGTGGGGGCAAAATCCTATTGTTTCACTTTTGACCGGGCGGTCAAAGTCGACGTTTGACCAGGCAGTCAAGGCCCTATCCTTGCTTTTCGTGGACTTTTGACTAGGTGGTCAAAGTCGACGCGAAATCCTACTGTTTGACTTTTGACCAACTGTTCAAAGTTGACCTTTGACTAGGCAGTCAAGGTCCTATCCTATTTCTTGGAATTTAGCAGGCGCGAAATCCTATTGTTTGACTTTTGACCATGCGGTCAAAGTCAACCATTGACCGAGCGATCGAGGTCATATCCCTTTCCCTGGATTTTCGCAGGCGTGAAATCCTTCTGCTTGACTTTGACTGGGCTGTCAAAGTTGACCTTTGACTAGGTAGTCGAGGTCATATCCTTTTCCTTGGATTTTCGCAGGCGCAAATCCTTTTGCTTGACTTTGACCAGGTGGTGAAAGTCGACCTTTGAACGGGCGGTCATGGTCCTATCCTTTGCTTTTCTTAAGTTTTTATGGGTGTGAAATCCTACTGTTTGACTTTTGACCGGGCAGTCAAAGTCGACCTTTGACTGGGCTGTCAGGGTCCTATCCTTTTCTCTCTTGGATCTTCGCAGGCGTGAAATCCCTTTGCTTGCCCTAAGTCTGTGCAGATAGGGCCTCCTTTCTTGCTTGAGAAATAATATGTTTTGTCGTGCCCATGTTTTCTTTGGGTTGATACCCCCAACTACTCAGTTGACAATCGTCAAGCTGTGTGACAGCCGGGTTGACAAGACTTGGTTGACTTGTCATGTCCCGCCTCCTTAGGTTGATAACCTTAATAATTTGGCTGATGTGTCCGACAACTTATCATGTCCTTGCTAGTGGTTCCCCCTGCATGCAAGATTTCTTTAGTTTTTGCAATATCACTTCAGCATTAGCATCAGCATTGCATCTACTTTCAACACCCATTCTTGTGTGTGCAACATTAGCATCATCTCTACATTTACATTCAGCATCAGCTCTTGCATTTGTATTTTGCATTGGCATTACATTTTCAGTATTCACATGCATATTAGTTGCACTTTGCATTTGCATATTTGCATTTGGCAACAAGTCATGACTTTCAGTACATCCACTAGATAAGTGACCCAATGCCTATAACTAACATTATCTATTGTAGCCTCAAAATAGGGATATCTTGTCAACCCTGAGCATCGGTCTCGGTTCCCTCCGTCCCTTGACCTCGCTCAGGGGGGACATCTGTAGATACCTTGATTTTGAAGCGGCTTGTTGATGGATCCAGTGGCGATGAATTTAGATCTTGCTTTCCCAAACAGAATCCTCCAAGTGCATCAAACTAATCTAAAGTCATGGACTAGACCCCAGAATTAAATCCAACATCCTACTTAGCACATTTGACTGATATAGTTAGATGGCACACCTTTTCGGTGCATTCTTGTAGCACACTAACATGGCATATCTTATTGGAGCACAAAATAAGCACACTAAACTAGAACACTTATCTGGCGCACCTATCTAGTGCACATACCAGGGGCACCTCACTGGCACACCTTGCTGGCGCACATAGGTGGCGCACTAGCTCGATTCCAGGTCGCTGGCTATTCATTTGCCTAGTGAAACACCAACCATTATACCCATAATCTGCTATAACTTTCGCTCATTATCAACATAACGATCTTTTTCTCTTGGTCTGAGGGGAGGTCTTTTGGTTTCTTAAGCCTTTAGAACTTCCAAGCACTCCCTATATAAACTCTTGGTAGTGATTGGGAGAAGGGGTTGGAAGAAGAGAGAAAGGAAGAGCGTTTGTTTCTAGCACAAATACCCACGTCCTAGCTTTATCCAAAGCCAAGAACTCTCACCCTTGAGTAAGAGATCATCCACCTAGCATAGGAAAAGCCCCCTCATCCATAGCTTCCACAAAATTCCTTCTTTTGCACCACTTGGAGGCCATTTGGGAGAAAGGAGATCCCTATTTTCTTCAGCCATCAAGGTCATCTCGAGTCACTTGTGGAGGAGTACAAGAGTGCACCAACAGGTAGGCATCTAGACTTTCTCATAGGTAGATTTCCTTTCATGAATATGGGTTCATTTTAGAGAAGTCTTATATGATGAATATACTGAATTTTATACTTATTGGATCATTTTTTAGTGCATGATATTCTCATGTATCATGACTTTCATGCCACTTTACCAATCATGCCTTGTTCATGTATTGTTGGATGAGATATATGCTTGCCTTTTTTGTCTATGTTTTACTAGAATCTTAGAGATATGCAATATTTGGTGGATTTGTGTTTTATTCATATTTTAGGTGCAATAGGAATGATTTAATGGGTTCATTCCCCTTTTTGTTGTATACATCTATGTTGTTCTTCTTGCATGTGCTTTGGTGCTTGCTTTGTGCATTAGTCATAGTCTTATGGTTTTTATCAAAGTAGGAATAGGTGGTCTTGTGTGAGGCTTCTTGCCCTTGAGCACAAGACCCATGTCATGGTATCTTGGGTTACCCCTCTTTCTTTTATGACTTTATGGAAGAGAGATGAACCTATATGCAATTAGGTTTTTTAGGATGTCTAGGATGCATTTACAGATGGTCTCAAGCAAATTTGCAAGATTTGATATCGCGTAGCATATCAGTCAAACTTACTGTCTGATCTGCAATTTCTGGGTCTCACTTCAGTGGCACACATTGTTAGCACACTTTAGTTGAGCACTTAGGTGGTGCACCAGGTAGGAGCACCATTCTAGCGCACCAAACAGGCACACTTGCCTATTTCAGTGCAGCAACAATGGCTTTTTGGCATGGTATTAAGCATGGTTCTGGGTTTTCTTTGCCTTTGCTTTTCTCTGTGTGTTCTCCTAGATATATCAGGATGACCTAGCTTGATTTCATACTCATTTATGCAAGACAGCTTAGGTTTTGCATGTAGCAAAGTGAGGATGTTAGTCACTCAATATTATTGGATCTATGGTTATATCTGTGCAACGTCTTTGCGCCGATGTTTGATCCATAACTTGAGTGACTTATCAGAGCATTAAGACACATCCTAGTCCCTCTACCCATGTTTAGCATAAGGCACCTCCTACATGTAGCATGGCATTCCACATCGCCCTCGGGCGTACAGAAACAGGCTGAAAAGCTGACATTTCCATATAAGTAAACGAGAACCCATGAAAGACAGATTTCTCGGGTGCACGGGGGTGCCTAATACCTTCCCCTTGTGTGACAGGGATCCTTGCCCATTTTTTTGGTTCTTGATGACCTTTTCCATTAGTTTATTGCATAGTTTTATTGTTTTAAAACGGTTTTCCTTGTCTCCTGTTTTTTAAGTAGACTAGGTGGCGTCTCCAGCATTTTTATCATTATTTTTATAACTTTTGCTGTGACTTCACTGGCCCTCGTGCAATTGGCCTTTCGGGCCGTTTGAGGTGCTCGCCGACATGGTTACACTCACTACAAACCAATGCATGTTATTATATAGGCATTGCATTTTGTTGCTTCACATTGCACTAGCATTGCATCAACCATGCATTGACATCCTCGTAGCATGATAACATTTAGCCCTAGCTTTGCATTATTGCATCCAACACTGCGTGTTCAACGCACCACACATAGCATTGCTTGCCAGTGACTTGCCCTCGGTACTACCTCCTTGGTGTGGTATGCATCGCATCGCATGCCCGACACCAAATGCATTGACCATAATACCACCTTACCTG
Organism: Posidonia australis; assembly: GCA_024699735.1. Classification (NCBI taxonomy): domain Eukaryota; kingdom Viridiplantae; phylum Streptophyta; class Magnoliopsida; order Alismatales; family Posidoniaceae; genus Posidonia; species Posidonia australis. The sequence goes on along the minus strand of JAMKQA010000770.1, from coordinate 15,763 downwards.
CATCATCACCTCATTGGCATCGCATGGTCAGCATGCCTCCCGCGGCATTAAGTGCTAGTGATTCTTTCTTGGTGTGGTATTCTTGGCATTGCGTGCCTAGCTCCACATAACCATCATCCACATTGCACGCACTACATCCACATGGCATTCGCATTGCATATTCAGTACATGCATTAACATCACATAGAGTTCCATGTATTCCTAGCAAAGCTCAGCACACACTAGCATTAGCATTCAACATGATCAACACTTGCATTTGCATGGCATTGCATTCACATTGGCTTTCGTGTTTTATCATGTTTTTCGCATCTGTGTTTTCTGCAAGGTTTTCGCGCTTGCACTCGCATTCCAACATTATGTTCACATTAGCATTTGCATTTGTTTTAGCATCATTTTTGTATTTGCATTTGCATTGTGGCAACGACTCATGACTTTCGGTGTATTCCATTGAATAAGTGGCTCAGGCATACAACAAACACCACCTCCTCGTCGGCACTAATTGGTGTGTCTTTTGTCAGCCCTGAGCATTAGTCTCGGCTTCTCCCTCGACCTTGCTCAAGGAAGGGGCATTTATAAGCACCCTAATTTGGCAGCCACTTGTAGACGAACTAATCCGGTAGAGTTTGCTCCAATGGCGATGGGGCTCATCCTAATTCCAAAGCCCATTACACCCTCCAAGTTAGCCCAACCTTAGCCAATCCACCAAAACAAGCCTACAATCCCAGAAACTAGCCCAGCAGTAAGCCAAGCACACCAGATAGGCGCATTGATTGGGCGCACGATCCAAGTGCACTTTCGAGGTGCACCCAGGTGGAGCACAATGGTGGCGCACCACCCCTGTTCTAGTGAGCCCAGCAGCCTTGCAGCCGTTACACCTTCCCATCAATCGGCCTCCCCAATGCTCATGCTCCTTGACGTTTGGTTTCCCAACCTTATTAGCCTTCCTCCCACGTACTTGGATAGGGGTTGGCCATTTTCCACAACGAATAGCACCCTTTTGCCTCACCAGCAGAGCCTACCTTCTCGCCATGACACTATCCATTCTGGCCATCCCAGTCCACAACTATCGCACACCTAGGCATCCACAACACCCTTATAGCCCTTCTCTATCCGCCTTCGTTGCCGCCAGGCACTGTTAGACCATCGCGAGCCGAACGCCAAGAGGACAACCCACAAGTGCATACAAGCTAGCTCTCTTTTCTGCCATGCATACTAGAGCTTATTTTCTATCTTTTTTCACTATGGGCTTGTTATTTTGTGTGTGTGTTCATTTCATGGTTGCATTTGCTTGAATTATCACTGTTTATTTTCATGCATTCATGCCATTCCTCACTGCTGATGATGGGTTGTGCAGCTTGTGTTTGGCTAATGGTTGAAGCATGAGACTGGTGCACCTAGAGGCACCCACAATCTTCCCCATTCTCCACTGAGCTAGCCAGGAGGTTACCCAGTGTTCATGGCCATCGGTAAGGCTGGTCGAACTAGTGAACTTTGGTGAAGTCCGGTGAGGTCGGGGAGGAGACATCACAACACCCTATTGCATTCGCACCACATTCTCATCCTTCCACCTTGCTTCCCTATTTCCCAGAAACACCAAAGAGCCTCCTCCATGCTCGTCCCAAGGGTACATGGCCATGGACGACTGGTGAACCCAACATTGGAGAATGGAGATGGGTAGAAGCATTCATGCACCTTAGGACCTCCTTCAAGCACTAGGCACACTCCTCACACCCCTCATGCTCCTTAGGTCATCAGTTACATTGGTTGATCACCGCAATTCCACCATTTCTAGCGATCAAGCTTGCTGTTTGGAATAGAGTATCTAGAGCACACTCCGATAGCACACTAGATTGAAGCACCAACCTGGTGCACCACGTTGGCGCACTGCATTGGCACACCAGAATAGAGCACCATCTTGGCGCACCTCCCTTTGTACAGGGTGCAGACAGCAACTTTTGCACCATGTTTTGCATGTTTTTTCCAATAATTTTGGCTATAGCATTCCTGATTCATCATCCTACATGTTTAGACTATACTTTTGCATATCATTTAGCATAGCACACACACGCATTGGCGTTTGTATTGCATGCATTAGGGCAATCATGTATACTATATTGCGTCCTTTTGACCAAGCGTGTTTGTCCTCTGTATACCCCTAGTGGATCATACTAGTGCCATCCCCAATAAATAGGTGCCTTAGTCGAGAACCCATATAGCATTGTTGAGCATTAGATAGAACACCATTCCACCCCATACATCTCATCTTCATTGACATATAATCAAGCATGCATTTAGGCATAGGTGAGCACATACATGCATAAGTCACAGATACGAGCGATAAGTCTAGAAAGACCGACTTGTCGGGCATGTGGAGGTGCTTAACACCTTCCCCACACATAATAGGAATCCTTGCCCATCTTTCTGGTCTGCAATGACCTTTGTGTATCATCCCTTAGGCGTAGAGCATTGCATTGCATTTGCATTGTCTTACAATCGATTTTCTTTGTCTTTCCGTCAAATAGACTAGGTGGCAACTCCCATTTTCTTTTCTATCATCCTTCGGCTTTCGCTAGGGTTTTCACTGTGACTTTGCTTAGCTTCGTGCATTCGGCCTTTTCAAGCCATGCATGAGGTGTTTGTCGACATGGTTACACCATAAAAACCAAAGCTCAAGAAAACTTGAGCTCTGCAAGCACCCAAATGCCTCAAAATCTTGTTTTCCACCATAATCCACTAAACTTGGCATATAATATATTGAAATGTAGGAAATTAGACTAGCAATTCAACGATACTAAAATTATCAAATTCCATGTGCTAAGACTCGAGAATTCTTCTAGAAAGGCATGGATGAATAGTATAATCATTTTTAAATAGTTGGGATTAAAAATCTAATTTGCAACCAAAAATTACAAAATCATTTCCATCATGTTCGGATTAACACAAGGAACACAACTATATCAATTTTATAGAAAATGGAGAGAAGTTGTGGAGTGTTCACCTTAAAGATAGTGTATAGTAACTGTCTTCTTTGGCTCTGGCCACCTCCAAACACTAGCGACCCACCACAAACCAAACTTCTCATGACCTTCATCTAAGCTTGCCACATGTAACGCCCCACTACGCTATATACTAGTACCAATACTACTTAGCATATTTTAATTAATTAACTAAGGAAACTACAATTAATAATGAAAATTAAAACTATCTACTTCTAACTAGAACTGTGGTGTGAGGCTATGTGGATCCTAACAATGCACCAGAACTAGATTGCACATCTTAAATTACACCTAAAAGCAAAACAATACGCATGTGAGTGACAATAATGTCACCCAATACAAGCCTACCAAAAACCAAGACCGGAAAACCCTAGAACACTATAGATTGTATACAAAAACCAAACTAAGCTGAAGTGACATCAATACCGTAAACTTCCAAGTAATAATCTTCAAAAATCCACTTTATAAACCATACCTTTTCAAATCATAGTCATCCTTTTCTTTAAATCTCGTTCATCTTTGAAAACCACTTTTATGCATTTCAGAATACAAAATTCCAGCTAGAATTCATTTCAAAACCACCAGTCAAGTCACAACTTAGAACCACAAACCAAGCCACATTTGGAATCTATCTCAAACCACAAGTTACACCATAGCTAGAATTTGACTCAAAACCACAAGCCAAACCACAACTTTATTCTAGCTCAAAACCATGTACACACTCAACATCAAAACCTGTCAAGTCACCGTTGGCCATAAGCTCTTGACTAGCCACAAGCAGTTGGCGAGGCTCCAACCTCAACCTTACTGCACTGTTGTGGTGAACTACCTCTTGCAGGAGTCCAATCGCCTTGGCCACAATCTCATTTAATCATATCACACATCGCAAAGTGTGTCCTTATGACGACCCTAGGTGCCCAAGTACATGGGGACTTGAACCCCTGACCAGACTAGCACAGACACTACAGGTAATCTAGGTCTCCCATACCCCGAGCCCTGTAATACCATAGTCATAGTCATGAGGCTCCATCCTTGGACCAAAACTTGGCAACCACGACATTGGACGTGTCTCTGACCTCTTAGAGATATCAACATCCCTTGTCGGTACGGTCTTTCGGCTACGTGATTCCCATGAAAACCTCGGAATATCATTTCAAAACATATGCATTCTTTTGAACTCTTTTTCGAAACCATTTATTGCATAAATCATTTCTCATAATATTTTCATCATAGAAACCATTTCCTTTTTGAAACAATTCTATCACAGAAATCTTTTTCCTTTCAAAACACTTCTTTCTATCTAAAAATCCAGTTTAAAACACTTTGAAAAGGACAAGTTGCATTGGTCGTTCACGCTGGTACCTTTCGTTGGTACCTCATGCTGGTTGATCGCACTTACATATTGTGCTAGATCATCACACTTTTCATCCACGCTCGACCCATGAAAATTAACAGTAAACCAAAAACTTAGAGAAAACATTGGAAATCACCATTTTTAGGAATCCAAGGTGTTCTCAACACACGCTATAAAAAATCATGTAAAATATATCAATGCAAAGAGCAAGAAAAGATTTACATTTTGGGACAAAAATCACGTGAAACCATCAATCATAGCATGAATTATAAAAATCTATAGTAAATGACCCATTTGGTATACCCAATACCTTAAAACTCCAATAATTCCCTAATAATACTTGAAAAATGGCATAAAATTTGGGATTCACTACCAATCAACAAGATCAAGCCATTCAACATGGTTTTTTAGCCATTAAACATAATTAAAGGAGGTGAAAATAGGTAGGACTTGTATGCTTAGTTTGTTGGCGATCCTTCCTTTGTCTGGTGAGCTTTCCAGCGTCCTCACTCTACCAGTGACCACTCCTCCCCTCGGCATAGGTCCTCACTCTCACTCTCTCTTTCTCTTCATTACCTCTCTCTCTCCCTCACCTTCTCTGCTTTCTTTCTAGTCTTTTCTGCTCGATAGGGGAGCTGAGAGGTGTTTTTATACACTCTTCATCGGTGGCTGCTGCCTAGGAATTCTAGGTGGATGGTGCAGTAGGGAAAGGTGCGAGAACGACGCAAGTTATGGCGCTGTTAGTCGGAAAAATTGGCACAACGATTTTATGGTGCATTACTGTGACACCTGGGCCTGATTATCCATTTTAATTGTAAACCATGTAATTAATTGTAATATGGTATGAGTGGTTTATTAATGGATAATCTGTTGTTTCTTGTGATTGTGAGCACTTGGTTGGCTTTCTGTGCACCTGTTTGTGATTTGGGACCAATGTGGAGTCCGGTATGAGGATGCACAATTGGCTCGGGTTGCGTGCCTGTCTTTTCTTCTTTTCCCTTCTCTTATTTTTATCTCTCACAAGCCCTCATGATTCTTATCCCCTTCTTCCTCCACTGCACCCGTGCCACCACGGATGAAGGCCCGTGTCACCCTGTCCCTTCCAATGGGATGGGCAACCGGTGCGATGTGAGGAGGAGAGGGAGATATAGAGGGAAGGAGGCTGAGGGAAGAAGAAGACACCGAGTGAAGGAGGAAAAGGAGAAAGGACGAATTGTGGAGCCAAGAGTGAGAAGGAGGGCTGAGCTGAGGGTGCCGCTGCTGTGAGCTGAGGGTGCCGCTGCTGTGAGCTTCGCTGGGGCAGGAGAGACTCGTCGGACTTGGGGGAAGCTCGCCAAAGGAGGTACACGACTCCTCTTCTCCTTCGTTCTCTTCTTATAACTTGATATGTTAAATGCATGAGAATAAAGATAAATGCATGTAATATTGTAAAAAATACTAGAATTGATGAGAATGTGTTGAATGGCATGAATATGTAGAAATCATGCGGTTACGATGGAAATTGGTAGGGTTATACGAGATTTAGGAATGTAAGCTACAGTGGATGTTAATGAGCTTCACCGCTTTGTGTTTTTTGTATGAACTGCATAGTTTATGGATTGATGAATCATTTGAGGGGTTTTGAGGTAGAATCAAGGGTCTATACCCTATGATTTACTTGTATTTTATGATGCTTGTTTGAGGGGTCCGTTGGAGGCTCCCATTTTTGACGAATGCGAAGGCTAAAACAGGAGAGGTGCCTTGGTTGCAGGCGGATTCGGCATGCTGAAATAGATTCGGCATACCGAATTCCTATCAGATTAAGCTAGGATACCTATTTTGGTAGGCTGAAATCATCCGATCGACTGAAACAGCTATTTTCGATATACCGAACCTAGTTTTCGGTCTGCTGATTTTGCCTTGGCCCATAGATGTGTGAATGTGAACATGAAATGGAAATAAAAGGTTTTAATTGGACATTGAGCGTGTGTTAATGGTGTTTTCCCCATGAAAAGGACATGGAGGAACATGGAACCCAAATAAGTAAGTTTGGGAATGGTTTTTGGTTTTAGACCCTAAAAATGAATAAAAGTGATTAAATGTGTGATTTTTGGGCATGTGTCCCAATTTATGATTTTAAAACATGGTTTTAAATGAATTGAGTTGGGACCCTAGTAGAAGTTCATGTGTTGCTTGTAATATGTCCCTACAACGAAAACAATGAAATGAAAATGGTTTTGAAAACGAAAACTTAAAGAGTTTTGAAAATAAAACACTAATAATGTGTTGAGAAGCCATAGGGGTTGGTGTTGACAATGTGGTAGGAATACGAGACTCTAAGGAAACCAATTGTCAGATGCAACTATGGTTGTCGAGCTTGAGACGGTGTAGACTGAGCTTGGGTATATGGGCCTAGGTGTTCGGGTCACTAAGCTCGTGACGGTGTTGGCTGGGCCTAGGAATATGAGACCTAGGTGTCCAGGTCACCAACAATGTAGGCTGAGCCTAGGTTATTGAACCTAGTTGTTTGGGTCACTGATGGGACATCGATAAAGACGTATCCCCGTGCATATATGAAAAGAAATTGAGGCTAGTGGGCCGACGTTGTGTCCTCCGGCATGGGGAACTTCATTGCGGTAGTGCAGGGAGGTAAGGGAAATGGTGTCCTCACCTACTACTTGTGTGTCTGGTTACCCCTGATCAAGGTAACATCAATAAGTAAAGTGGAAATGAAAAGAAAAGTATGTGATTGCGAGAAAATGAAAGAAAAATGGTTTGGCTTGGATTGGACTTGTGAATGGTCCTAAAATCCTAGAAGTGAATATGAATTGTGTTTTAACTAGTTACTAGCCAGTGTTTGTGATTTTGGTTTTGAGCAAAGAGGCATTATGTTTTAGGCTGGATCTGGTCAAAAATGTGGATTTCTCAGAATATGAGAAATGTTTTGAAAAGGTATAAAAGAGAAAGAAAAGGTGAGTTTTGGGAAAAATATGGTTTTGGAGATAATTTCCAAATGTTTTAAAAAGAAAGGAAAGTCAATTTTGAGAAAAGCATAGTTCTGGGATCAGATTCCCAAGTGATTTCAAGGGAAAAAGGAAATAATGTTTTAAAATTAGATTTTCAAAAGAAAACCAAGTTTTATAAATTAAAAGTTGAATTTTTGGCACTTTTGCTGGATTTTGTTGTTTGTGTGTTTGGGGCGCGTACTGGGTGACTTAGATGTCACTCACACTTGCTCTGCTTGGTTTTCATGTGCAGATCATGTGCAGTCGAGTTCCGGTGTCGGAGTAGGAGCTTCTAGCCACACATCGTTTCCTAGGCGTGAGCCTTAGTTACAGTTATTTAATCTCATTGTAATTAGTGTAATTTTGCTTATGATACTGTGATCTTGGTAGCTTGCTTGGGATCGGGACGTTACAATTACTGTGTTCTTTTTGACATTCGTGGTGTTTATTGTTTGTAGAGATGTGCATTAGCTATTCGCATCGATACAACCCGCTTACAATTTGCATCGCCTATTTCAGATACTTATGACCGCCTGCAATATGCACTAGCTATTTCTATCTACTATATTCACTCATCCTATGTGCTTCACCCTTACAACACAAAGCCAAGGAAAAAATAACAAACAATGCCAAGGAAACAAACACAAATCCTTCATGATTACCATTAAAGATTCACATGATTACAGGTAATCAAATCCTAGCTTGTCCAAATTATACATAAACGAGTATCAATCCTCATTACAGTGTTACATCATTTTTTGGGTAGCAAATCCGTGGTCCCATTCTGCGATCAACCCTCAATGGTGTGGATATTATACCGCACCACTAGAAAAGAGATCAGAGTCCACCCAAACTAGGAACACTTGAAGACCACCTCTCTCTGCTTTTCAAACTCACTTTCACCTCTTGTTTTGTAACATCTTGGATTTTAGGCAGAAATTTAAGCCAGAAATTTAATTTAGGATTTCTCAGTTGTTGGATGCTTGGAGTGAGGCATTTAATATAAAACATTAGTTTATTGGCGTTTAACAATAGAAAAATGAATTCTGGCTTTTTTGTTGTTTTGAACATTTAGAATAGGGCATTTAATGTAAAACACCAGTTATAAACCATTCAACACTTGCATGAGATTTTGGTACCTAAGATGTTGGATGTCTAGATCCATGTGTTTAATGTTGAATGCATGTCATGCAGGCGTACAACACACTCTATAGATGCATGCACAAAGTCAAGCTACCTATACTTGTAGGGCATGGAGGGCACAACTAGGGAAAACTCTTCTCTTCCCTTCCCTCATCTCAGGGAAGCTTCATGGGAGCTTGGGGTGCCTGTATGAGAAAGAGAGAGAGAGAGATGAAGGTGAGAGGAGGAAGGGAATCAACAAGAAAGATGGGTTCTTTGGTGGGTGTGGCTTTGTCACTGAGCTCCAGTGACCTCTAGCCATCATTGGCAACGAGCATGGACTAAGGAAGGATGATCGAAAGAAGGAAAGGAGCTTTGGATCGTGGGAAAATCACTTTGGAGGAGTTGGGTCCTCAAACAAGGTACACACTCCTTTAAGATAAATTCTATAGTATTGTGTGGATTTATTTTGGATATAGTTGAATGCATGAGGCCCTCAGCCTGTGGTGAGTGTTTGTGTGGTTTTTGGGGGCTTACATGTTAGTTTGGGTCAAGTTTTATCTTGGAATGGGTTGTTAGTATGTTGAATGCCAGGACTGGGGCATTCAACGTTGGACACCCATTTTGCATCATCCTACATAACTATATAGAATCCGTATATGTTTCCTCTGCCATGGTAATTCAGTTGATTTTCAGTTTGTTGGTAATGCATGAAGAGGCCTATTATTACACCCTAGCTTTGTTTTGGTTCCCTTGTTAAAGATAGAATAGAATGTATGCTAGGATCCATGAATTTAAGGAGAATTTTTAGTGTAGGAGAGCTTTCAGTGTGTTGAACGCCAGCTTTGGGCGTTCAACTTTGGACGCTAGCTTTGGGGTGTTCAACATTGGAGCCCAGGAAGGAACGTACAACACCATTGCCTTGTGTGACCATGCCCGCTTGGGAAATTGTGTGGAGGGTGCCAGAGGAGGAGGCCACAAGCATGTCAGAATGCGAAGGCGTAAGATAAGATAAGACAAAATCGCAATTGCCACCTAGTCTTTTAAGGAAAAGACGAGGAAAACCACAAACAAACCACAAAAAGGGATGAATGCATGTGATACAAATGAAAAGACTAAAAGTTTACAAACCAGAGAAAGGGTAAGGATTCCTGTTACACATGGGGAAGGTGTTAGGCACCCCCATGCGCCCGAGAAAATCGGTATTTCTAGTCTGATTTGCTTGCTAGAGGATGAATGTAAATGAATGCTTGCTAAGCCTAAATTGTGCTCTAAGTCATGCTAATATGAATGCCAAGTCATGACTAGATGGATGTGCAAGATGTATGCGAAAGTTGTGAAGAAATCCACAAGAAATGACGGAATAACAAAACATGAATTGACAAATAAAATCACATGAAATGACAGTGTTTTCGGAGAAAAGGGTCCGAGAAACCATATCGACATCAAAAGAATAAAAAATGGGTCAAGCAAAATCGTCAGAATCGGGGAAAATGTTGTGAAAATCTACAAGGGAAAAGTAATCCGCAGTTGGGCCAATGTAGGCCTTCAGGTCAATTAATGTATGCCCTCAGGCCATGAAATCCAAATCAAATCACAACAATCCATAAATGTGGAGTAAAGGGAATCAAATTGAATGTCAAGTGAAAGTATTTGAAAACAAGTTAAGAAAAAAAAAATCCACGGAGTATCATATGGAATGCACGCTTTACTCAAAACGAATGAAATGATGAGCAAGTGTAATGAAAACTATGCAAATGCATGAAAATGTATCTAAATGTGCAGAAGATGTTGAGGAATGATTCATACAGGAATTATGCATGACTTAGTGCAAAAATAACATGCATATGCATGAATTGATGGCATGGGGTAGTTAAGTAATTTCACATGGCCAAATGTGATAAATGTGTGCATGTGTATGATGCAGGGTCTAATGTATGCAAAATGTTATTTACAGAAAACATGATAGAGACTAGATTTTAAATACAAGAAAATGATGTAAACATGGAAAATAACAAGTATAGGGACTAAAGTGCAAAATCCCAACAAATCCACTTGGGAAACATTGCAAAAAACAAAAAAACAAAAAACTATCACACAAATTAAGGTGAAAAGACATTTTGATGAAAAAGAAAGGATGTTGGAATATCAAATTGCAATTTTATTGGAGGTCCTAGACTGGAGTGCAAAATCCATGAAAAAAGGAAAAATCATGATTAAAGTGTGTTCAAAAACTTTTATCTTAATGTTTAGATCATGAAATAAAAGAAAATGTGGCATTAAGGTGTGAGATGTGTGAAAATTGTATTTTTAGGAATCTCATGAAAGTTTAGGGTTTAATGTGCAAAATTTACATAAAATGTGCAAATGTGATGAAAATGTGAAATCAGAAATCATTTTACATTGCAAACATGATTTTTAGATGAAAACATTATTCATGTGATAAATTACAAATACACATGTGATCAAAAATTGAAAAATACCAAAATTGTGTGTTAAAACAATTAAAACCCTAATTAATGAATTTAAAACTAATCCAAGGGCCTAGATGCAAATATCCTACACTCAGTAACTGTATTTTATGAATTCAGGGGTTTACATGCAAAAATCCAGGATTTAAATGTACTGAAAATTAAGTTTTTATGATGTTCAATGTAATTACAAAATCTTTTAAGGTTCTGGATGTAAATTTTACAAAGAAAGTTCGTTTTTTAAGAATCCTGGGGCAAAATGAAAATGTTCAGGACTTAATTGCAAGGAAAACATGATTCCAGGGGTCTATTGTGATAAAAAATATATTACTGAGCTAATCATAAAAAGAGAAAACATTCAAGGGACAACATGCAATTTTTACAATAAAACAAAAGAAACAAAACCTTACTTACAACTATAGGGGCTCAAACACAAAAATACTATGACCTAAACGTAATGACCTAAAGTCCTAAGTGTAATCAATTAAAAACCTAAGGACCTAGACAAAATGATTTCTCTTCGATGATCATCAGCACTCCAGTCTTCGGTGAGGGGTCCGTCGAGGCGTTGGTGGCGGCACGGTGGCAGAGGGGCACAGGCGAAGGTCGGGAAAGCTGGATGGAGGTGCGAGGAGACTCTCCGGTGTGTTAGGCAAGGTCAGGGCTGCCTGAGGTGCTTCCTCATCTCGAGCTCCGACGAAGTGGTCAGTCGGTGCTGGGGAAGACGAGGGTGAGGAGGCTGGTGGTGGTGTTGCTGCTGGGATGGTGTGGTAGTGAGTGGAGAAGCATCGAGGTGACACGATGCACACTCCAGAGGTATCGGCAATGGTCGGGGATGCCCGGGTGGCTCTACCCACCTCCTATGCCGGCGGTAGATGTGGTAGAGGTGGAGGAAACGTTCCAAGGGCTATGAAGAAGGCGTGGCAGTGTGGGGAGGTTCGTGGCGATGCGGCGAGGCTTACTGAAGCAGTGGCTTGAAGCGAGCGCAGTCGGAAGGCCCCACCCACTTGGTGGGTTTTGCGACAAAGGGAGGCGATCGACGGCGATGGTGGGTTCTGCGACAAAGGGAGGCGATCGACGGCGACGCTCCTGGCCACTATTGGCCAGGGAGTCCTCTCCTGAGCAATGGAGGCTCAGGGAGGAGGAGGATGAAGATGGAGGAGAGGCCCCAGGGGACTCATCCCAACTCAAGAGGCCACAAGCCTCGTCGGTGGTGGTGAACCCACCACCGGAGGAGGTGAAGACGACACACACAAGGGATGTAACCCCAACAAAACTCACCCGGAGGACTCAAATAGACTCGATAGGACCAAAGGAAAATGATTCAACACTAAAAAGGGAGGATTACCTGGGTGAAGGCCGTCGTCTCTCCCGACGAGGCTTGATAGTGACGCTCCTAGACGTGACTACTCCGATGACAATGGCATGGTGAGGATCGGAGGTTGGAAGAGGCTCTAGATTTTTGGGTGTTTTTTGGGGCTTCTCTTTGGGTTTTTGCAGGTCGTCTGGGTTTCAAAAAGGTTGTCCCCCTTTCAGTCAATGGTGGGGTGTTTTATATGCCCGCGAGGTCTTCCAACGCCGTCGATTCTCCTTTCTAGCGAATGAGGGCCGTTGGATCGAGCTTGGGTGAACGAGAGATAGCCAGGGATTGTGCAGGATGAGGGATGCTGTGGAGGATTGGCATCGGAGATTGTGAGTGTCGCCGGAGAAGACAGCCTGGATGGCGTCGGAATTAGTTTTGGTCTTTTGCTAAGTTTTTGATTGAAGAAATGAATGGGTGTGTGTGGGCTGTTAATGGGCTTGTGGAGTGGGCTTAGGACTTTTAAAGGTTTTAAGGGATTTTAGGTTTTGGTTTAAAAAAATTCTTTTTTGGCGATTTTAATTTAAGATTAATGATTTGTGATTTTAATTTGGTTTTAGGTTTTGTAACTTTGAGTTGATTAAGGTTTTTCCTTTTATTTGGTGGTTTAATTAGAAATGGGTTTAATTGATTTTTGTTTGGTTAATTTAAGTTTTGGATTTGATTAATTTTAAATTTAGATTTAATCAGTTTTTACTTGATTTAATTAGAGACTTAGTTTAAATTTTGATTTAATTGGATTCTATTTGATCTAATTAGAGATTTAATTTAGATTTTGCTTTAATTGATTTTTTGCTTGATTTTTGTTTCGATTAGGGTTTCTACTTAATTAGATTTAATTTTTAATGGATTTTATTGGGTTTTACTTGATTTTGGTTTTAATTACGGTTTTTACTTAATTAGATTTAACTTTTAATGGATTTTATTGGATTTTACTTGATTTTGGTTTTAATTAGGGTTTTTACTTAATTAATTTGCGTTTTAAATGGTTTAAATGGAATTTACTTGATTTTGCTTTAAATTAAATGTTTTAGCTTTGTTAATTTGAGTTTTAAATGGTTTAAATGGATTTTACTTGATTTTAGTTTGGATTTTTAGTTATGGGTTATTGCTTTTATTGGCTTGGATTGGGTCAGAATGAGCTTGTGTGGGCGTAAGTGAGCTTAGGTTGAGCTAGGGTTTAGGTGGAGTTAGGGTTTTTGGGTTTGTTGGTCACAACCAGAGCATTTTACCAAAGGTATCTACTACCAAGTGAATACAAAATCGGAGTGTCTACACCCTTTGTTCTCCTGCTTTGAATGATTTAATTGATTAATTATAGTTACTGATATTGCATGCTGTAATATGTACATCCTAGGGTTGTTGGAAATCCCTTAGTAATTTTGGAATAATGAGCATGCTTGAATTGATAGCTTTTAGTGCAACATTGGATGTTAGAGTGTTAAAGGCTTGGTGTACCAACATTTAACGTTGAACGCCATCTCTCCAGCGTTCATTACCCTTGGCTGTATTTATGTTAAGATATGAGACTTAATTAATAAAAAGGGGACTTGTTAATTGATAACATGCCTTAGTAATGAGAATAACAATTCAGATGAGTAGCTTTTGCATGAGACTTTGGTCTGGTATACCGAACAAGTTTGATATACCAATTTGCATGAGACTAGAGTATTGGTTTGGTCGATTGGTAGATTTTGGTCTACCAAATCAGGCCTAGAATCTGTTTAATGATGTTTTTAAGCATGTATATGTATATGGTGAGTATACATAATAAATTTGGAGAAATAATTTAATGAATACAATAATGATTAGGATAATCATTAGAATGGCTTTAGAAATCGCCTAAAAAGAATTAGCAAGATTTCATTTAAGACATTGAAATCATAAAAATATGATATGACTTAGAAGTAATAAGTCTCCTCCCGAGTGGCCTAGAAAGAACAGTAGGGATCATGATGTAGCGCCTAAGCTTAGAGTCAGTTAGATTGGTTGTAGTGCACTGAAGGAGTCGTTCAGTGGCACTACCTAGTTCTGTTAGGCACTGATTTGATTGTGCTACTGAGGGATACGAGGCAGTAGATGTCCTACACCTTGGCACTAGAACATGATAGTTCGGGTCAAGTTTGTTTGAGCATCTAGTCTTGGAAACCAAGTGGAATTCTGGGATGGTTGCTTTGGTTTTAGTGTGATTACTTGGGACGAGTAGGGGAATTGTCAAGGCTTTGATTTAAGCTTGATTTTGGTATACCAGGTAATTTCTGGTTTTTTACTAATCAACATGATTTCGGTATATCGGGTAATTTCGGTATGCCAAAATGCTCTATTTTAGCCCAATAATAGGTGTGATCTATGAATGATGGATTTTAGAGATAAGACTATTTTCGTAAGGCACTATAAGGGTATTTCAGAGATTATTACAAATTCATAGAGTACAACATATTACAATTACATGACACTTAAATTACAATAAAAGCTTGGTCTTCAATAAACTTCACTTGATTTTGTACATGTTCTTCTTCTTAGTTTACTTCTCCGTTTTTTTGCATGGTCCATGAGAACTGTTCTTTGACTTATTAAGAAGGTTAGCTCACAAATATGTTTTGTTATCATTAAAATCGAGAGCCAGCTAAAAAACCAACAATCTCCTCCTTTTTGATGATGACAAAACTACAAATATTTCAAAGCTATACAAAATTAACTCCCCTTAAGATCATGCATTTTATATGGCATAAAGAACTCAATGCTCCCCCATACTAATTGTTTTTACGAAAAGAACTTTGAAATAGGTATCTTTCTCACTCTTTTTGTCAAAATAAAAAAATTGTTCCACCAGCAAGGCCGTCCCATCCAAAACTCATGACCTATTGGTGAAATCTGCACTCCACAAGGCCGTCCCATCCCACTTGGGTTTCGAGCAACACTAAGGACTCTGCTTTCCTTGAGTCCAAACACTATCGAATCCTTGAGTGAAGTCCCTTCTAGGCACCAAAAGCTCCACCCAAAGGCAACCATAGGAGAAGGGAGATCTCCATAGATCGAACAGCACCACGCTATTTGATCCACCAGCAAACAAGAAAACAATTGGGCATCTCCAATAGGATGCCTTAAGGAAACACTAGAGAAATATATCTCCACTGCCCAAATGGCACCAAGCCACTCTAGCCACAACCACCATGCCAAACTGGGTAACCAAACAATGCACCCCCAAATATCACGCAACAAGCAACACACTGGTGTAACCATGCCGACGGGGGTGGCCCACACGGGTAGGTGGTGTGTGTGCCAAAGAGCGACAAAGCCACGGCAAAAAGAAAAGAAAAAAAATGCAAAATGCAGGAGTCGCCACCTAGTCAATTATGGAAGACGAGGAAAACCATGAACACATGAAGAATCATGCAAACAAAATAAAAGGGGGCTGCGTAAAACCAGAAATGCAGGTAAGGATCCCTGTTACGTGCGAGGAAGGTGTTAGGCAC
>JAMKQA010000769.1:0-24271 GCA_024699735.1 Posidonia australis | reverse complement strand
TTTATTATTTTAGGGTTTTTTGTGATTTTAATTAGGATTTTTGGATTTTATTATTTTAAGTTTAATTAAGCGATTTTAATTAGGGTTTGGGTTTTATTCTTTCAAATTTAATTTGAGCTTTTTGATTTTATTATTTTAGGGTTGTTTTTGTGATTTTAATTAGGATTTTTGGATCTTATTATTTTAAGTTTAATTAGGTGATTTTAATTTGAGTTTTTGGATTTTATTATTTTAGGGCTTTGTGATTTTAATTAGGATTTTTGGATTTTATTATTTTAAGTTTAATTAAGCAATTTTTGTTAGGGTTTGAGGTAATTAGGGTTTATTTATGGATTTATTTATTAATTGGGATTTTTTGTGTTTATTTGGGTTTTTGGATTAATTAAGGTTTTTTTGAATTTTTATTAATTAAGGTTTTTAGTGGATTTTCACTTTGATTAGGGTTTTTACTTATTTATTTGGATTTTAATTTCTTTTCACTTGATTAATGTTTAAAATTTGATTAATTAGGGTTTTATTGGATTTTTAGTTGATTTAAGTGGGTTTTAAGTGGATTAGGTTTTTTGTTGGAATTTTAAATGGATTTGATCAAATTTTATTTAATTAGGGTTTTTATTAGGGTTTTATGGGATTTTGGGTGGATTTTAATCGGATTTTGTGGTTTTTGGATTCCATTTGTTAAATTAGGGTTTTATTGGATTTTTAAGGGGATTTTGACTGGATTAAGTGGGCTTAGGTTGATTTGCTGGATTTTAGGTTTAATTGGGTCAGGTGGACTAATGTGGACCTAATTGGGCTTGTGTGGGCTAGGGTTTTGGTGGTCGCGACCAGAGCATCAACCGGAGGAGCCTGCTGCCAAGTGACTTCAAAATCGAGGTGTCTACAGTAACCATGGTCAGGAATCCCTAAGGACACAACAATGGTTGAGGTAACAATAGAGAAAGAGCTGTGAATGCAAAAATAAGAAGAAAAATACAATGAAATTTACCATTCATCTTTGGCAAAAGGAGGGAACGTAGAGCTTAAGAGCTTTGTCCTTCTCAAATGTGTATACAAAAATGGTGGAGGCCCAATGTCTAAATAGAAAGGGATGAAGAAGAATATTGTTGTTACCCTGTTAGGTGAGGCAAGAAATGGACGGATGAGCAAGTAGTTAAGAAGGTAGGTAGGGAGTAGGTGATGCAAAGTGACCTGCACAGCCAACTGCTTGAGATTTGAATGGTTAAGTGGTTTATGTTGACGAAAATTGCAGATGGAATTCCCAAACGAAAACAATAGACGAATTCTACTGGTGGCAATAACTAGTGAACATTGTAGGTGAAAGTTATTGGCGAAAAGTCTTGTAGTCAGAATTCAATTCAAATTGTTTGGAAATCTTGCCAAGTTGGCGCAAGGGTCCTCAAAAGCCTACAAGACAAGCTGCAAAACATACAAGCACACACATAATCGACAAATCGGAATACTTTTCTGACAATTAAACGCAATTTTGTCACATATTTACTATTGTTCTTCTACAAAATATAAAGTTTGATTACAACAAAATGTTTCTAAAAGAGGGGAAAACTAAGCTAGTCCTCCTGAGAGTTGTGCTCCTCATCTAACCCTATGATGACACCACTCTTGGTAGTAGTGGTGTAGTAGTCCTAAAAAATTTACGCCTTATCCTTCGAGAGATTTGGGCTGAGGTAGCCCGAGCCCGTGACAGTCCAGCACTGGATGTGGCCATGTCCTCTCTTGAGACATCCTGGGGATCAAAGTCTATGGAGTATTCCTTGCTAGTGTTTGGGTTAAGGCTCCTCTGAACCCCATCGCCTTGTAAAGGAAAACAAGCAGCTTGTTAATATAGTTTTATAAACAAACAGAATTAAAATACTGTTAAAAATAAGCAAGTATCTCAAGCATCATCTACCAATGGGCTTCCTACAAATGAAAGACAGTAACATAGAGTTTAGTACAGTTTACAAGGCCCAATCTTTAATCAAAGCAAGGGTTGCTTACCTCCCGACATTTCATTTTCTGATAGAAGGTTGCAAAATTGTCCTCAAAGCCCTATTCAAAAAAGTTTCAAGTTAGAAAATGTGGTGAATCTTAAAGAGGAATACTGAAAAAACCAAGACAATTACCTAGGCCAACTTGGCAGCAAACCACATGTTGCGTTGTCACTCCCGTAAATCAGCATTGAAGTGATGTGGTTTGCCAACACAGCGAAAAAACTTTAGATAGTCCTCGTTTGCGACCACTTGAAGAATATGCCTACTCCAGACAGCAACAGCCTCGACACTCAGTTAGCTAGCAGCAACATGGGAAATGGGCTTCGAGCCTATGTCAGAAGGAGGAGGAACAGGGATGAAGAATTCATCAAAAATCTGGTGATAGACATGTCCTACTAGGTAGTACACAGAGTGTTAGTGGTAGTAAAACTTGATCAGCCGACGAGTCAGCTCTCGAGCAATGTTGAGGGATGTCCAGTCATATCCCTTGTATCTGGCAAAAGGATAGAGGTTCACCTACATTCACAAGACGAGCAAGAGTAGAGGTTAGCATGACAGTAGATAGTAAAGAATTTACAACAATTTTTGAAAGTTAACAGAAAATAACAACAACAACAGTAAACTAGATAGGGGTAGTAATGAGCATACATCCTTGATACGTAGCAAATCAAGTAAATATCTATAAGCCTCGTAGGAGAAGATGCTATGGGCAACTCGGTGATCTGACTCACACCACTGCTAAGCAGAGGCAACATCTCCGGTCAGAGGTGGTAGCAGTAGTGCCCCCGAAAGACGTGCTCAATTAACCTGTATTGTAAATGACAAAAAGCAAGTTAGGCTAGATAGTTTACAAAAGTAGATTTAGATTGAAATTGATGGAAGACACTTACAGTTAGAAGTGGATATAGGCCAATGTAAGAGCAATGGTTCAGACATCTCCAGCCCCTAGATGAAGTGGGCATAGTTGGCTCCACCCCAATCATAAAAATCAAGCCAACCAAGGTCAGCAATGTATATCAGCCAATCTACGTGGATGTAGTGGCTAGAAGTATTGCAAAATGGTAAATAAATAAGCTTTAATAGAAAATGGCAAAGAACGAAGTCTGCCTCAGCTGTGCTAGGAGCAGGATCTGACCAGAAGAGATGCCACTATCGCAACCACTACAGAGTGAAGCTGATGGAAGTTGTCTTGCCAGCAGGTAGGTCCCGCTAGAGTAGCATCGGGACCTAGAAGAAGCCCTAGGTAGTCCTCCCAATAATAGGCTCTACTCCAAAATGTAGCTTGGTAAACATTGCCCAATGCTCCAGCAAGATCCCTAGCTCGCCACAAGGGAAGCAGAAGGTATGTGTCTCGTACCTCCATCTCTCCACAAGGGCCCAGAAGAACTGATAGTGGTCGTGGATTGCTGGTATCCATAGGAAACGACCGAATGGAGACTCACGGAGCAAAAAATTCTGAAGAAAGGTTGGAAGTCTTTGAAAATGCTCTAACATAGGAAGCCAATGGCATCGCATGATCCGATTGGCATCCCCTGCCTGACAAAACAAAAAACAAAAGAGAGTATGTCAGATCATCAATTAGGTAGTAAGCATAATTAAAATAGAGAGAGAAAATTACTTAAAAAGCTGGCCTCTCGCTAATGTGCTCGGGATCCAAAAGCCGACCCCGAAAGTTGCCAGACTCCTGCACAAAATAGGAGATAGTTTCAGTTCATTTCATCCAAATAATAAATGCTTCAAAAAAAAATAGTTGAAGTAATTGTACCTCCTTAGGGACCTCAAGCTCTATAACACTCTATGAACTTGAAGCTTGGGATCATGAACCAGTAGAACGAGGCCACGAATTGGTGGCACAAGACTGGGAAGTAGAAAAAAAAGATCTTGAATTGGTAGCTCAAGACTACGCGGTAGAGAAAAGAGACCTAGAACCAGAAGCGGCCCGAGGCTGTGAGGCGGGTGCCGGAGACCCTAAATCGGAGGCCTAAGACCAAGAGCATGGAGCAAGGTTGTAAGTGTGGGTGTACAAGTCAGACACACCTAAAGACTGAGAACCTGTAGTTGAACTTTGTCCCACTGTTTGGGTATGTGATCCTTTGACTGAGCCCAAGGTAAGAGTCCAAGAGCTGGAGGGGCTCTGAGCCACCAGTGTGTCATCACCTCCACTACCCTTTGAACTAGAATACAGGTGAAAGTTAGAATAATCAAATAAATATGCAAATGTAGCTAGAGACAGTTAAAATAGTCAAGAATATCAAAAAATCAGCAAATATTTGCAAAAAGGAGCAGGCATAGTGCAAGTTACAAGTATTCTAACAGAAATGATGGGTACGCTATATATAGATCATATTCAAGCAAATTTGTAAAAGAAACTCGTGAAAGTGGCTTTACAATAATGATAGGAGAGAGGTAAAAGAGCATTGCAAAAGTCAATATCCACAAAAACAAGTTAGTTAAGCGTGAGTAGGTTGATAGTAAGGCATAGTAGGCTATCCAGCCAAATGCATATGTTGTAGAGTTGAATAGTAAAATTAGCAGAACAAAGCATAGACATAAATGGAGATAAAAGTCCAAAGCGGTTTTGGTTTTGCAAGGTTTCACTTTGGTTAAATCAGAGTAGAATTTAGATACTCCAAAAAATTTTTTTTTTTTGTTGTAAGGAGCATTTATAGTTATTCATGCCAAGCCAGATGAAAAATCATGCTATCCTAGTAATTCATTCTTCCAAGAAGCCATTCACAACAGAACATGGCATATGCTCAATCAAAGTCTGCTGAAATGTAGGACAGAAGTTGTAGAATTTAACTTCACTTGAGACAATCATCTGGCAAACCACACACAGAACAAGGTTTGACATACACTTTAACAATGAAAATCATATGGCTAAGCAACACATTATTGTATGATGCAAATTCAAGTACAAAGACAATAAACCTAAGGGTACATTCAAGCAAAATGATTCATGCGTAGATCATCCAAGGGAAAGGCGGGATCAAGCAGTAACACACCTTGACCAAGCTAGCCTGAGATCAAGTTTTCAAGCATAGTACAAAGGAGCATTGAAGCTCAACAGTTCATTTAAGCATAATACATCCAAATGAATGACAGATGGCAAATTCTAAAATATCAGTTTTTGGCAACAGAGTAAGTAATATTAAACAAGCCAAAAAGATCATCACAACCAGGCAAAAATATACAAGCATAGCAAAGTAATTCTTGTCTGGTTTTAGGATTTTAACAAGGAAGCCAAGTAGGGAATCAATGTAGCCTACTGTTTGGCGAGCTTCAGGCCTAATTGTGTAACACCCATAAATTCATTTTGTAATTATTTACATTTTTAATGAATTTATTTCTAAATGGGTGTTACTGTTCCGAAAACTATTTGTGTGTTTTGTGATTTTGGGTTAGGCCTTGTGGACCAGCTTCTGTTTGTGCTCCTGTGCGTGGTTGGCACTGTGTGTGTGGCACTGTGCTAGTGGGCCCATGTGTGGGTCCGTGTAGGGCTTGCGTTTGGGGGCCGGTTGGTGTGGCTTGCAGCTAGCCTTTTGGTTGTGGGGGGTTGTTGGGTCCGTGCGGTTGTTGGCGAGGCTTGCAGTTGAGGGAGCATTGGTGCTCACGTGGCTGACTGGTTGCATGCACGTGGCCACCTGCTCTCTCTGCGTGGCCTTTTAAGCCAAGGCCTTCCACCATGCATGACCTGAGCCCTTCCTCCTTCTCCCCATGCACTCCTTCCTCCTTCCTAAGCACGACTGACTCCCTCTCCCTCACACTCACTCCCACTTTCCCATTTCCACCCTCCCTCTCCATTCTTGTCTCCCTTCCCTTTCTCCCTCACTCATTCCCTTTCCCCACCTCCTCCATCCCTCTCTCTGCCTCCCAATTCGATGTACCCAAGGTTTGCGGTGGCTTGTGGCATCTCATGGCGGTGTGTGGAGCTCTGGTGGTGTGTCCCTGTGGTCGAGAAAGCCTCAACGAGGGTTGAAGTCGTTGGTGGCATTGGTGGTTTGCTAGAGGATCATCGGAGAGCTCATTTCCGGTACGCACGTCACCCTAAGTTGTAGAAAGCATGAAAATGGTAGAAAAAGATAGAAATGCATGAAATCTAGGTAAATTTACATTCCTAGAATTTATTGTGAATTTATGATGATTTATGGTGGTATTTATGGCCATTTATGGCATTGTGTGGTTTTGGGTCATTTTTGACCCCTATGGCTTCTCGAATTTATTTTTCCTTGCATGGTGAATGGATTTTTGTTTTGTTTGTGTGGATCTAGAGTAGACTCGAGGGTCTCCATATATGTTTTATTTGGATTTTGTGGTGCTTGTTTTGAGGGTCTGTCCCTTGGTCCCATTTTGGGTGATCTTGTGGGTTGCTGCCTTCGGCTGTTTTTTGGTTTCACAGAAAACGACATATCGAATCACTTCAGTATGCCATTTTTCTATCAAATTAGATCCTCGAGTCAAAATTCGATCGGTTGAACCTCCTCAGTCTACTGTTTTTGGCTATGAGTGTTGACCGTTGTGTCCCAGTTTGGTCGACTAAATTTATTCAGTCTACCGAACCAGGAACTTTCGGTCGATCAGTCTGGTTTTCGATTTGCTGTTTAGAGTGTCTGTACCTATTTCGGTTGATCGATTCTGGTCACTCTTCTGATTCTAGTCAATCTTCTGATATAGGAGATTTCGGTATACCAAGCCTATTTCGGTATGCTGAATCAGCTGTTTTATAAAATGTGATTCGTGTGGGTTTTCTAGATTGGTTTGCTTTGCCCATTTGAGATGGGATCGTAGGTCATCAGTGATGGTCATGTGGGACCTGATGTGTCATTTTGTAGAGGTTTCTGAATGAGTTTCCAAAGATATAAAATGGTTTGGAAATGGTTTTCAAAGAGATGAGTTGGCCCATTTTGGAAAATGGTTCTTAATTTTTTGTGTGTGGACCGAGACACGGTGGGATCGTGTTGTTAGGACCAGGGAATGTGATGACATTCTCAGGTAGTTGAGTGTGTCTCCCTGGTTGAGGTCGGGGGCCGCGATACTTGAGGTTGAGAGTCATCAAGTCTTGGAGGTATGAGACTTCCTAATTGTCATCTCGAGGCTAAGGTTGTGGTCCGCGGGTTGTGGTGTCTTGTGGCATGACGGGGAGGTATGATATTCCTACTGTCGCTGTGAGCACTGAGGCTCGGGTGCGGAGGTATGACACTCCCTCCTGAGCACCATGTGGAGGACATCGTGAGGAGGCATACCTTGTGGTGGCCAGTGCTGGTGGGACATGTGCCCCGTAGCTGGTAACATCCTTAGAGACAAGACTGCCTTCCCTGGTGGGGGTTGACTCTGTGAGGGTTCTCTAGGTAGGAGGATCGTAGCACGGTAGTTGGCTCCTACACAGGGTGGCACACTATGGTAGTGTAGTGCTCTTCGGTGGTTGCTTATGGCCAGAGGTGGTTGCCTTGCATCGGGCTTCTCGACTCATTATGTGTGGTTTTGGTCATTAAGGGCCTTGTTTATGGTTTTAGGCTAGTAGAGCTCTATCTGCTGTTTTGGCCGGTGTGGGCCACATTTGCTGTGGTGTTCGGCCTTGTGGGCCTTGTTTGTGGGATTTTAGAAAAAATGATGTGTGAAATGATTTTAAAGGAAAATTAATTAAAGTTTCGTTTTCTACCGATTTCATGTGGTGCGTGCTAGGTGATTTATGTCCCTCACGCTTTCTTCGTAGTTTTGGGTTGCAAGTGCAGACATGCAAATGAGTTTTAGCATAGTGCATATAGTGAGGAGTCTCGTAGTCGCTCACATTGTTTTCTGGTAGTTGATATTTCTGTTTAGCTTTTAATTTCCTATAATTTAATTTGTTTTAAATTATTATGGAAATTAAGGACGTTACAAATCATTGTCACATTCTGAATAGCGCTCACCTCTAACATCTCAGGCATTTCACTAGTTTGGGTTGACCCTACTTGAACAAGCACAATTGGTCAACCATGGCCAGAACAGCCGTAAGGCCTCTAGCCCCAACAAAGTGACCTTCGATCTCCGACGAACTCTGGCATGTCACCAATGGCCTTCCAAGCACCACTTTAGCCCCTGATACATGCGTATCAATGGGCCTAGTATGCTCCAGCCACTACCGACCAGGCTGCTGGCAGCGAGAGTATTGACGGGCATGGTCGCTCGGTGGAAAATGGAATGTTAGGCAATAAAAGGCAAGGGAATAAAATACAGAGAAAAGGAAAAAAACTGAAATGAAAAGAGGAGAAAAGAGGGCAAACCATTTTAGCCAAGTCCTTTGTCGTACGCAGCTCTCTACGCGAGCACCCCAACGCTTCTTTTTGCCTATGAGCACCGCCGCTTTTGTCATACATAAGGGCCGCCGCTCTCCTCCATGTAGGCTTGCCAGTTGAAACCACCACCAAGCCCTAGCCGTAGGCGAGAAGGGTAGGAAGAGTTGTAGTCGACAAATGGAGGGTGAAATGAAGAAGAATATGACACGACACAGAGGGAGAGGGGTTTTGTTTTAATTGAAATGCAAAAATTATCGTCAAGTCCTCTTCGTTTCATGAAAATAAACATTGCAATAAATTAATGAAAATGAGCCCTCTGGTTTTTGCAAGATTTATTGTTGCAGTCCAAATAGTTAGTGGGGCCCATCAAGAAAGGAATCTCTAAGGTTTCAGGAGAAAATCCCCTCAGAATCAGCTTCAATGGCTAAACTGCAATTTTCCCAGTAAAATTGCAGATAAACCCTCATGCATGGGAAATGCATGTCAAAATGACATTATTAAGTGTGAAATTTGCCTACATGAGCTTGTAAACTGAGTGTTTGCCAAAGAAGTCCGACAAATTGGTGAAATTGTAGCTTGGTCCAAGGATCATGTGAAAACTACATTTAGGTCCCAAGCCTTTTGAAAAATTGTAGAGCAAAGATAAATATCTCATACCACCACTCATGGTGATCCAGGGGTGTCCAAGCAAAGCTTGGCAGAATATTACTGTTTCCAAAAGTGGTCAATGACACGAGCTGGGAAAATTGCAGTTTTTCCCTATATTTCCATAATAATTGCGCACATTGCTAGAAAAGTTTCAAAGCATGATAGGAAGTTCTGAGCTCTTCTCCAGCCACAAGAAATCATTATTTAGAATTGCATAATGTAACAGGTTATCCAAGCATGTGGAAATCTCAGATGTGGGAAATTTGCAAAAAGAAATCCCTATACTTGTGTAAATTGTAAAATAACCTTTCAAACACTTTGTATTCTCTTAATTACATTAGCAATTAAACCTTTATTCAGCTTTCAGGATCTCATCTCCCAAATACACTTTTTTCTCGACTTTGCTTCGACCGGATGAAATCCTTGTCTCCCTAGTTCTCGTTCCAAAAGGGTGGAACTCAAAGATACTTTTTCTCAACTTCACTCTAGACAGATGAAGTCCTTGCCTTCCTGGTTCTCATTCTGAAAGGGCAGAACTCAAAGATAGTTTTTTTTTTACTTTGCTTCAGATGGGCGAAGTCATTGTCACCCTGGTTCTCGTTCTGAAAAGGCAGAACTCAAAGACACTTTTTTCTCGACTTCACTCTAGATGGACAAAGTCCTTATCTCCCTAGTTCTCGTTTCGAAAGAGCGGAACTCAAAGACACTTTTTCTCGATTTTACTTCAGATGGAAGAAGTCCTTGTCTTCCTGGTTCTTGTTTTGAAAGGACAGAACTCAAAGACACTTTTGCTCAACTTCATTTTGGACAGACAAAGTCCTCGTTTTCCTTGTTCTTGTTTTGAAAGGGTAGAACTCAAAGACACTTTTTCTCAATTTTGCTTCAGACAGACGAAGTCCATGTCTTCCTGATTCTCGTTTCGAAAGGGTGGAACTCAAAGACACTTTTTCTTGACTTCGCTCCAAACAAACGAAGTCCCTGACTTCTTGGTTCTCGTTCTAGAAGGACGAAACTCGGAGTCATTCCTTTCTAGCTTTGCTCAGAGCGAATGAAGCTGATCTCTGGGATGATAACCCAAACTATCTGAATGGCACTGGCATCTGTCCAATATCTTGCCATGCCACTATTTTCCTTTAGGTTGGTAGCCTGAGTTTTCTGAACAATCGGTCTATTAACTCAACTTGCCATATCTTGGTCGGTAAGTCCAAAACTTACTATTTCTTCAGTTAGTAATTCCAAAACTTACCATTGCTCGGTTAGTGAGTCTAAAACTTGCAATATCTCGGGTAAGTCCGAAACATGCCATCTCTTCGTCGGTAAGTCTAAAACTTGCCATTTCTTCGGTTGGTAAGTCTGAAACTTCCTATATCTCTAGTCAGTAAGTCTGATAACTTTCCAAATCGCTTATGATTTCTTTTCTAAATGATTAGAATCGATAATTCCTTTTTGGATCATGCTCTAGTTGAGTGGGGTTGATCCTTGTGGGCTAGTATCCCAAACTACTTGGTCGACGTCTGTTAACTGTTGCTTTCCATTAGCAATCAAGATTGATTTGCCATGCCTCGATCCTCTTTCAAGTTGGTATCCTGAACTACCCGATTAACACCTGCCAAAGTGTCCACCTTTGGTTGACAGGTCCGATATCAGGTCATGCCCTATTCTTTTCTTGGGCTAATAACCCAAACTATCTGGTTCACAAGTCTGATAACTTAGTGTCATTTTGATTTCAACAAACTACTGAATTGTTTTTGTTGTTTCTCCAGCAGATCACTACTCTTGGTGTATCTTTCAAAAGTAGTGATTGTCGTAACGCTTTCTTGTTCTCCAGTGAACGCGGACGGGGTGTCTTGTTAACCCTCAACATCGGTCTTGGTTACCTTTGAACACACTTAGGGAGGGGCATTTGTAGATACCCTAGGTTTTGTAGGTAGGAGAGATATCGTTGACTATGGAATTGGTGGGCCTATTCACTTTCCCCAAACATCTCAAAATACCCATGGAGCATCCACCAATCTTCTAAAGATTTCCAGAACCACATCAACGTCATCCATCTTAACCCTTGGATGTCATTGGCCTCTAAAAAGGTTGGTCAATAGGCTCAAGGTTTGTTTGATTGCCTTTTATCGGGTCATGCAATATTTACTAGCGATTACTAGTGACAAGATCATCTAGCATTTATGGAAGACGGATATGAGTGGCGGTAGTAGTTGGTGATATGCCCTGTTTTAGGTGCAGAAGGCATTGGTATCACATTTCCTTGATAATTCACCTTATCTTCTTCACTAATGACTAGGATTTGTTTGGGACTTGATTTTTAGGCTCCTAAGACCAGTGAGCCCCTTCTTCAACATCGAATTTATCCTTGACAGCCATTGAGATCCATCACTGTCATCCACTGGAGGCCGTTACTCATCCACGGCCTCGAATCATCCCTGATGCCTATTTAAACCCCTTCGCACCACTCAGGAGAGAACATCGCCATCATTGCCATTAGCTCCCCAAC
Source organism: Posidonia australis (assembly GCA_024699735.1). NCBI lineage: Eukaryota > Viridiplantae > Streptophyta > Magnoliopsida > Alismatales > Posidoniaceae > Posidonia > Posidonia australis. The sequence continues at coordinate 12,854 of JAMKQA010000769.1, read as the reverse complement.
TTCCAGCATGAGTGCACTGTTCCCCATCTCCCAAGTGTCCCAACTCCAGCTTTAGCGATCATCTAGTAGCATTTGGTGGTTTAGTGGTGTCAACGGCGTAGGAAATCACCTCCAGGTAAGCTCCTACATCTAACACCTCACTGATTGCATCTTTATATGCGCTCTGAGTCGTATTATCATCTCTCTCCTTCTTCTTCCTCTTCGACGATCACCTAGATCATCGGAGGTTGGCTTCCTCTTCGCAAGTGGTGTGCACAAGCTTTGAATGAGGTCATTGAGCGTAGGACTCAATGTGCGCACATCATGGAGGCTTTAGCTTTCCTCCTCCTTCACTAAGACGTCCCTACTTGTAACCAACGTCAGTGCTAGACTGGAACAAGTGACGGCGGGTCAGAGGAGATTTGTGTGTATTGTTACCCTCTTTCTTATTGAGATTTGCACTCTCTTTTCCTCTGGATCCTATCCTCCATTACTTTACCTCTCTGAATCTCAAAGCTAGCTCGTTGACCTTTGACGAGGCTGCTCAGTGAGCATTCTAACAAAGAGGATGGGAGGAGTGATCAGGAGAGTCATGGATTGTTTGATGGCATGAATTTGATCCTTCTTCTCTACTCTTGTTTTTCTGACCTCCCTTTCCATCGCCTGAGCCTCGTCAGACCTCCATGATTCTCGTCGTCGTCCATCAAAGCCTATGAATCCTCACTCCGACGAGGTAGACGGGGTGAGAGATCCAGTGAATAATTCCTCCTTCTAATTGCATTAAAATATTCCTCTGTTATTCCTCTTGCCACTTTGATCAACTCCCAAGCAATCCACTCCGGTTTGACCATGGATTCGATCGGAGCAAGTCGTCTAGACTAGTGAAGAACCACATGAATCCTGATGACAGATAAGACTAACAGACAGACTCAGTGAAAGTAGAAGGCAGTTATAGGCGACGATTTCATCTGGTGGTTTCTGCTAATGAAATCAGTTAAGGAAAATCATCGACGTGGGGCCCAAGAATTTAGGTAGTTACAAGCAATTCTTTGCATCTTGATTTGACTTCCCTTTGATCTCCTGATCCTTGCTTGACCCCCAGGTCATCCTCATTTCATTCTATTAACTCTTTATTTTCCCCATGATGGATTCATCACTTTTCATATTATTTCAAATTTTTTCTGGATTTTCATGGTTTTGATTGGTGTTGGACTTCTATCGCCCAAGGGCATATATTAATCAGTGTGTAAATGCCTACATTAACCCAATAAGGATTGTTTTCCATTTTTGACTTTCACGAAAATTTGAAGTTTTCTACTGTTTTGCGTTGGTTTTTCTTTTCGTATGACTTTGGTTTACTTGATTTTCCCCATCGCCTTAGGACGTACATTAAGTGGCATTCTCAATGCCTACATTGACTCTCGGATCATTTTCCTTTCCTTTTTCCTTTATTAATTTTCTCGCAAAGTTTTCATGTCAGGGTCTCACATTCATATTAGGCATACACATTAGAAGTAGACAAGCATGCACACATGTAGTTCATGAGCATGCAGTAAACCTTGAAAGACCGATTTCTCAGGAATATGGGGGTACCAAACACCTTCCCCCTACATAACAGGAATCCTTTCCCTTTCTCTAGCCCACAGTGATTTGCATGCTACATCCATTAGGCACGGAGCACACATGTATTTCTTTGCATTATTTTTCTTGTGTTTTCATTATATTCAATTTTCCTTGTCTTTTCATTAAAAGATTAGGAGGCGACTCCTTTTCCTTATCCTTTCCTTTACGTTTCTTTGGTGTTTTTAAGTCGAGTTTCCCTCCTCGAATTCATCTTCATCGTGACCATATCAAGATTCTTCGTGTGTTTGCATGCATGAGGAGCCATGCAGGTTCCACCGGCACGGTCACATTGAGGCTTGAGGGTTGAAGTGCCATCTGGACATGGTGGTATCATGGTAGTAGACTTGCAAGGTATGACACTCCTACGTAGCTGGATGTGATACCATAGACGTACCGAGTGCAGAGACTCCTAGCAGTGAGGAGCCTTAGGGGTTCGGGCACTAAGTTAGGACGTTGAGAGGGTAGACCCTATCGGGGCTAGGATGGGTAGAGCATGTGTCCCAGTGACTGTTGACGTCTAGAGAGTGAATAGCCATTCCATGAGGTTGGCGTAGTGAGCAGTCCTTTTTGTGTGGTTGGACTATAGAACGGGCTCACTCCTCCCATGGTGGTGAGTTCGTGGTAGCATAGACACTGTTGGTTGCATTTTGGTGGACTACTTGTGGCCGGCATTGATTGCTTGAAACTAGGTAGTATGACACATTGTGGTGTTTGCTTGTGGTTTTGTTTTTGATTTTGTTGAGTTTCGATTCACAAAATCAGACTTAAGTCTAGAAGAGATCATGGTGTTGCGCTTGTGTGGCGTAGGTGTTGCACTTGTGTGGTGTTGTGTTTGAAGCAATGGTTTCATGGTCTTGGTGTTGTTGCTTTGGTCTAGAGGGGACTGTGTTGTGTAGAGCAGACACTTTATGATTTGAGTTTTGTGGTTGCTATAGGTGTACTATTTGCAAATGTGAGCATTCAAGCATTGTTGCTTGTTTGGTCCATGCAATGAATGCCTGGGATCAGCCTATGTGATTTTTAGACTTGACTTGACAAGAGTGGCCATTTCAAATGCACATAAAGGATTTTAAAAGAACATACATGTGGTTTTCAAAGGAAAAAGAAAAGAAAGGTTTTAAAGTCATGATTTTCAAGGTTTTATTGCTTGCTGGGCATTGGTGAGTTGCCCTGTTGTGGTGTTGTAGTATTTAGGTGAGATGTCTGTTCTTGGTCGCTCTCGATAATGGTTGTCGAGCCATTTAGGTGGAGTATGTGCTAGGTGACTGTTTAGAGTTGTGACTCATGTGTACTTTGTTTTCTTGTTTTTCGCTAGTGTAGGAGTAGGAGCTGGTTTACTAGTGCACAAGATGGAGTTACACTACCACACATTTGGGATTCTAGTGAGTGTTTAGTTATTAGTTTCATTTCCTGTTAAATATGCTTAGTTGTTTATGCTTATATTTAATCCAAAATTTGTGTTGTGACACCTGGGCCTAATTATCCATTTTAAAAGTAAACCATGTAATTCATTGTAATATTGTATAACTGGTTTGTTAATGGATAGTCTGTTGTTTCTTGTGATTGTGAGGGTTTGGTTGGCTTTCTATGCACCTGTTTGTGTTGTGGGACCACTATGGAGTTCAATTTGAGGATACACAGTTGCCTTAGTTTGTGAGTTTGTCTTTTTCCCCTTTCTTTTCTTTCTTCTCTTTATCTCTCTCTCACAAGTTCTCATCTCTTTCATCTTCTTTCTTCTTCTTCTCACCACCCATGTCACTACAGAGGGGAGCCCATGCCACCCCGTCCCCACCGATGTGAGGGTGATGCGATGGGAGACTGGCACAATGCGGGAGGTGGAGGGGATAAAGAGGAAGGAGGAAATGGAGGGGAAGCCAAGCCAAGAGAGAGAAGAGGGAGAGGAAGAACGGTACACGAACCAGAGGGGGGGTGAGTCTCATCCACGTTGATCGTCGGTGGGAGAAGCTTCGCTGGGGCATGGAGAGGTTTGCCGGAGTGCAGGGGAGGTTGTCGGAGTGCCACTTGAGGTATGCGACCCCTCTTCCCCGCTTGTCCTGTGTTTTTAGTTGGATAAGCATGATGGATGAAAAAAATGAGTAAAATGCATGTTAAATCATAGAAAAATAGTAGAATGGATGAGATTGTGATGGATTGCATGAATATGTAGAGATCATATGGTTAGGATGAAATTTTACGGATTTACACGAGTTTTAGTTATGCATGCTATAGTAATCAAAAATGAGCTCCATGCCTTTATGATTTTCGTATGGATTGCATATGAATGGAATGAAGAATTGTTTGAGGGTTTTGAAGTAGACTCAAGGGTCTACACCCCAGGATTTATTCATGTTTTATGATGCATGTTTTCATATGGATTGCAAAAAGCCCAAATTCCTTGCACAAAACCCCCTAGAGTTTTCATATTTGCACTCACACTTGCATTTTGCATATCTTTTCACATCTTTCCGCACAAGTTTTCTTGCCTTTCCTTCCTTGCTTTGCGCACGCTTTTTTAGCTTGTTCCAAGCTTGGATTTCTCGTCGTTTCCCAGATCTCTCCTGGTTTTCACCTTTAGATTTGTTTTGGTTTTTCCATCACCCAAGGGCGTAAAGTAAAAGGCTTGTCGAAGCCGACATTGTCCCGAAATGAGGATTATTTTCCCCTTTTTGATTTTCTCGGATTTATCTCAATTTCTGCTATTTTGCGTGACGCTTTCTGAGAATTTCTCGATTTTCACGATTTTCCTCATCGCCCAAGGGTGTACAGTAAAGTGGCATTCTCAATGCCTACATTTGTCCCTCGGATTAACTTTTTCCCTTTATTTCACTTCTTTACTTTGATTTGGCATGTTTTCAATCATCTTCATGCATGAGCATATAGAATTAGCAAGCACACATTCATTAGACCATTGACAGTAGGAAACCTAGAAAGATCGAGTTTTCTCGGGCGCATGGGGGTGCCTAACCTCTTCTCCATGCGTAACCAGAATCCTTACCTTTTCTCTGGCCCGCATTCATTTGTGCATTGTCCATTAGGCACGGAGCACACACATACATTCTGCATCTTGTTTGCTTCCTAGTTTTTCTGGAGTTTTTTGGTTTTCCTCGTCTTTCCATTAAAAGGCTAGGTGGTAACTCCTTTCCTTATCCTTTTATCTTTCTTTGGTGTTTCTGAGTCTAGTCTCTTCCTCCAGATTCACCATCTTTGCCGTGACCATATCGGGTCTCCTCGTGTGCTTCCACGCACCCGGTAGCAGGAGAGCCGCGCAAGGGTTCCACCAACATGGTCACAAGGCCCTATTTGGATCAGTTTGTGATCATCTTTGTGGATGACGTTCTGGTGTATTCTCTGGATGTTCAGACCCATAGGAGGCATTTAAGGATCGTACTGGAGACATTGAGGCAACATCAACTTTATGCCAAGTTCTCCAAGTGCGAGTTTTGGCTGGAGGAGGTGTCCTTCCTTGGTCATATCATATCAGGAGAAGGCATTAAGGTAGATCCAGCCAAAGTGGAGGTTGTAAGCAGTTGGGCCATACCAAAGACAGTAACTCAGATTAGAAGTTTTCTCAACATGGTAGGATATTATAGGAGATTTATCCAAGATTGCTGCATTGTTGACCAGACTGACTTGAAAGGAAGTGCACTTTGCCTGGGATTGGCAGTGCGAGGGGAGCTTTAACGAGTTGAAGACTAGTATGGTATCAGCCCTAGTTTTGACTTTGCCTTGTGAGAGTGGCAGTTTCATAGTCTACATTAATGCCTGTTCGATTGGTTTGGGGTGTGTGCTGAAGCAGCATGGTAGGGTGATGGCGTATGCCTTGCACTAGTTGAAAGATCATGAGAAGAATTATCCCACCCACGATTTGGAAATGGTAGCTGTTAGGTTTGCCCTAAAGATTTGGAGGCATTATCTATATGGCGAGCAGTTTGAGGTGTACATGGATCATAAGAGTCTGAAGTACATCATTACTCAGAAAGATTTGAACCTGAGACAGAGGTGCTAGGTGGAGTATATTAAGGATTATGATTTCAGTTTGTTGTACCACCCAGGGAAAGCAAACATGGTTGTAGATGCTCTGAGTAGACGCACTCATGTCATGGATAGCCTGATGATTTGTGAATGGAAATTGTTAGAAAAGCTAGTGGACTGCAGGCCTTAGAAGCAGCCTCAGGGACCTACTAGAGTTGTGTTGGCCAATTTGTCTGTTCGCCCGAGGATGATCAAGGCGATCGTCACTGCTTAACAATATGATTCTTTTATGCCAGATATCTAGAGGAAGCTGGTAATACCCCTCACTTTTCAATCGGGGTAGATGATGGGTTGAGGTACTACTTGAGATTATATGTGCCTTAAGTGGAGGAAAGCAAGAATAGTTTGCTTGATGAAGCTCACTACTCCAGATACACTATTCATCTAGGAAGCACCAAGATGTATAAAGACCTAGAAAGGAATTTCTGGTGGCCTGGGATGAAGAGGGAAATTGCTGAGTATGTGGCGAAGCGTGCAATCTACCATATGGTGAAGATGGAGCATCAGAAGCCCGAAGGGACTTTGCAACCTCTGGACGTTCCAATATGGAAATGGAAAAATGTGTTGATGGATTTTGTGATGGGTTTGCTGAGGACCCAAAGAAAGAATGATACAGTTTGGGTGATTGTAGATCGCCTTACGTAATCGGCACATTTCTTTCCAATGAGGGTGAATCTTTCCTTCATAAAGTTGGCAGAGTTGTATGTTGCAGAGATTATGAGACTGCATGGTGTCTCAGTGTCTATTGTATCTGATAGAGACACGAGGTTTACATCGAGGTTCTGGGAAGCTTTACAGGAGGCTTTTGGTACAGTGCTGAGCTTTAGTATCACCTTTCACCCCTAGAAGGATGGCCAGATAGAGAAGACCATCTAGACACTTGAGGACATGCTGAGGGCATGTGCCTTGGACTTTGGAGGTAGCTGAGAGGATCATTTACCTCTGATTAAATTTGCATATAATAATAGTTAACATGCTAGTATTGGTATGGCACCGTATGAGGCACTGTATGGTAGACCCTACAGAACACCCATTTGTTGGAGTGAGGTGGGTGAGAGACAGTTGATTGGGTTTGAGATCGTATAGTTGTACGAGGACATGGTGGACTTGATTAGGAAGAGGCTATTGTCTGCCCAAAGTCGGTAGAAGAGTTATGCCGATTGGAGGCAGAGACCTCTAGAATTCAAGGTAGTAGACTTCGTATTCCTGAAGGTGTCACCAACCAAGGAAATGATGCGGTTCAGAAAGATAGGAATATTGAGCCCAAGATACATCAGACTGTACCAGATTACTAAGAGGGTTGGTGAGGTAGCATACAGACTAGATCTGCCTCTAGAGTTGGTTGGTGTACACAACACCTTCCATGTGCCTATGTTGAGGAAGTGTTTGGCCGATGCATCCCATGTGATACCAGTGCATCCAAGAGAAGCTGCAAGAGGCCCTGTCGATGGTTGAAAATGTAGTTCAGATACTGGACAGGAAAGAACATTTCCTCAGGAATAAAGTGATTCCATTGCTATTGGTTCAATGGCAACACCCCGATATAGAGGAGGCTACCTAGGAGCGTGAGGTGGACATCTAGAGATAGTACCCCTACTTGTTTTACGAGAGCTGAATTTTTAGGACGAAATTCTTTTAAGGGGTAGGATGTGACACTTGGGCCTGATTATCCATTTTAAAAGTAAACCATGTAATTAATTGTAATATTGTATAAATGGTTTATTAATGAATAATCTATTGTTTCTTGTAATTATGAGGGTTTGGTTGGCTTTTTGTGCACCTATTTGTGTTGTGAGACTAATGTGGAGTCTAGTTTGAGGATGCATAGTCGCCTCGATTTGTGTGCCCATATTTTTCCCCTTCTTTTCTTTCTTTTCTCTCTCTTTCTCTCACGAGTTCTCATCTCATTCATCTTCTTTCTTCTTCTTCTCACCACCCATGTCACTATAGAGGGGAGGCCGTGCCACCCTGTCCTCTTCAACGGGAGGGTGATGCGATGGAAGGCTGGCGTGACATGGGAGGATGAGGGGATAAAGAGGAAGGAGGAAATGGAGGGGAAGCCAAGCCAAGAGAGAGAAGAGGGAGAGGAAGAATGGTACACGAACCAGAGGGGGGGTGAGTCTCATCCACGTGGATCGTCAGCGGGAGAAGCTTCCCCAAGGCCTGGAGAGGTCTGCCGGAGTGCAGGGGAGGTCACTGGAGTACCGCTTGCGGTATGCTTCCCCTCTTCCCCGCTTGTCCTGTGTTTTTAGTTGAATAAGCATGATGCATGAAAAGAAATGAGTAAAATGCATGTTAAATCTCAGAAAAAGAGTAGAATGGATGAGAATGTGATGGATAGCATGAATATGTAGAGATCATACGGTTTAGATGAAATTTTGCGGATTTACACGAATTTTAGGTATGCATGCTACAGTAATAAAGAATGAGCTCTATGCATTTATGATTTTCGTATGGATTGCATGATGAATGGAATGAAGAATGGTTTGAGTGGTTTTGAAGTAGACTCACGAGTCTACACCCCATGATTTATTCATGTTTTATGATGCATGTTTGAGGGGTCTGCCAAAAGTCCGCATTTCCAGGGAACGTTTGGTTCGTAAGTAAGGGAAGTGCTCTGGCGACGGGAGATTCTACATGCCGAACAAGGTTCAGCATACCAAATCCCTGTCAGGTTCGACTAGTCCCCTGGTTCTAGTAGACCAAAATCTTCGGTCGACCGAAATAGAGATTTTCGGTCTACTGAAGAGGTTCGATATAATGAGTCATGGATTTTTAGTATACCGAACCTAATTTCTAGTCTACTGATTTTGCCTTGGCCCAAATAGATAAATGTGAATAGAAAATGTAGATAAATGGTTTTAAATGGATATTGAGCATGTGTTAGGATGTTTTCCCCTTGTAAATGCCATGGAGGAATATGGAATCCAAATGAGTGAATTTAGAAATGGTCTTGGGTTTGAAGCCCCAAAAATGAATAAAAAGGTGATTTAAATGTGTGGTTTTTGGGCATGAGACCCAATTTATGGTTTTAAAGCATGGTTTTTCATGAATATGAGTTTGGACCTAGGAGAGGGTCATGTGTCGCATGGAAAAGATTCCTGCAACAAAAAATGAAATGGAAATGGTTTTAAAAGGAAATTCAAGAGTTTTTGAAAACAAAACACTAATAATGTGTTGTGGAATCACGGGGGGTTGGTGTTGGTAATATGGTAGGAAAATGTTAATCCAAAGAAACCAATTGTCAGACACGATTATGGTTGCCAGAGAGGGACCATGAGGGGTTGGTGTCGGGAAATTGATAAGATATCAATTGTCAGATACAACTGTGGTCACTGAGCTCGAGACGGTGTAGGATGAGCTTGGTATATGAACCAGGAGTTCGGGTCACTGATGGGATGTCCAATAAAGTTGTATCCCTGTGCATATGAAAAGAAATTAAAGCCAATTGGCTAGGGCGGTGTCCTCCTGCACGGGGAACTTCACCGCGACAGTGCAGGGAGGTAAGAGAACTGGTGTCCTCACCTACTGCTTGTGTGCCTTGTTACCCCCAATCAAAGTAACATCATTAAGAAGAGTGGAAATGAATAAGAAAAGTGTTGGTTTTGTGAAAATGAAAAGATGTGGTTTGGCTAGGATTGGACTTGTGTATGGTCCTAAAATCTTAGAATTAAATAAGAATTGTGGTTTTAACTAGCTACCAGCCAATGTTTGTGGTTTTGGCTTTGAGCCCAACATGGCATTGTGTTTTAGGCTAGACCTAGTCGAGAATATGATTTTCTCGAGATATGTGAACAGTTTTATAGTGTATAAAAGAAAGATGAGTTTTGAAAAAGAGATTTAAGTTTTGAAATGGCATGGTTTTGGGAAGAAATCCCAAACATTGAAAAAGTAATTTGAGTTTTGGAAAAAGGGCATGTTTTGGAAGTAGAATTCCAAGTATTTTAATGGAAAAGAGGAAATAATGTTTTGAAATGGATTTTTAAAAGAAAAACAAGTTTTATAAATTATAAGTTGTGTTTCGTGGTTTTTGCCAAGTTTTGTTGTGTGTGTGTTTGGGGTGCGCACTGGGTGGCTTAGATGTCTCTCACGCGTGCTTTGTTTGGTTTTCTGGTGTAAGTTCGGTGCAGCCTAGTTCCAGTGTCAGTGTGGGAGCTACTAGCCGCACATTGTTTCCTGAAGGTGAGTCTTAGTTAATGTTATTTAATTATTACTGTATTAAGTGTAATTTACTTATGATACTGTGATTTAGGTAACGTGCCTGGGTTGGGGTGTTACATGTGTAGTTATAACCGGAATAAAAAGATAGAAGAAAATGGAAATTGTAGCTACGTTGAGTGATAATGACTTAGAGGTCGTTACAACATGTCTTTCAAAGGTAGTGGATACTAGAATTTCATTTGCTTGGAGTGCTTGCATACAATCTAGTTCTACTGTTTTAGGATTATAGGTCTTGAAAGAAAATTGCAAAATTTTCTACATTTATGTTTGTGTGTGAAGTGTAAACGCGAACTACCTAAGATGAGGTTGACCTCCTTAGAATAGACTCAATTTTGATTTTAAAAGTCAATTCTTTTTAACCAACTCAAGTAACTAATGAGTTGGCTAAGGAAGTGGATTTTACATTCCTCTCTTAGGTTCGAATCATGCTAGAGTTATGTTGAGATTCCTCCCCACCTAATATCTACCTTATGTTGTCTAAAGGACTTATGCCAAGGACACTTGTTGAAGAATATGAAAATTATGATTGTCAGCTCACAGAGTTTAGATTAAAATTAGCACAACTAACATATGAAATGCAAATTAAACAAAAAAAATAAAGTATAAATTTGGTAAGATGTACAAAAAGTGTAGCTCGTATACCTTATGTCTGTGCTATGTAGAAAGCCTAATCCATTCATTTTCGTTAGGTTTTCTACTTAAATACCACTATTAAGTCTAACAATGCTCTAGATACCTCAATTATTCCAATAATCATCTTAATATTCCCAAAGAGCCTAACAACTACCTTTAATGTCCCTACTAACTAATAGAATGTGACATCATTACTTACATACATTAAAAAACTTTTAAAAAGTTCTTTTACCCTCTTTAATTGTTTAAACCCCACAATAAGGTCTTTTTTATAACTATATGTTCTATTTACAACTTCTTTTCGTTCTTCTACAATTAAAAACCAATATTTAATGATTAAACATACTAAAAAATTTAAAAATAATTAAGAAAAATCACATAAAAATTACTTAAACCACTAATATTTATTGATAAAGAATAATTACTAATAAAACCTCAAATTAGAAATACTAGGGCTAGTTTAGTTATTTTCATGCCATTTGTAGTAGGAATTTAGGGGATTACTTTTTAAATTTATTTTAATCTACATTGATGTAAATTTATTGTTTAATTTAAATTTTATTTATTTTGAATCAAATTTATAAGGGGTTTATTGATATTTACCCTTAAAATGTTACACTTTTCTTTTCTAACATTTTAGTTTATCAATTAATGCTTCATAATAACTAATTATTACGAAGACAATATTTGATTTATTATCATGCTTATTTCGGTTTATTGTTATTGTTTATCATACAATTTTTTAGTTTGAATTAAATATATGTATACGAATACTTTGAACATAATATTAGACTAATTAGTCTTAATTTACTATGTATGCTTGAATTGTCTTGAGTTTTGTTATTGGTTGTGATTATTATTAATCATTTTTTATTTTTTATATGCTTAATCATTGGAAATTAGTATGACATGTGCACAATTAGTAAATTTTGAAGTGATTGTGGTTAATCATTTCACTTTTAATTTTTTTTAGCATACTTAAGCAATACAATTTTTTTAAATTTTTTCTTGATTTATTTTATTTGTTTAAATTAGTGTTGACTTTTAATTATCGGTTATGATTATGGTTAAAAATTTATTTTAATTTTTAGTATATTTAATCATTAAATATCAATATTACTTATGTATTATTAGTAGTTTTGTAGTGTGATTATTCTTTTTTTTTTAAGTTTCTTAGTATGCTTAATCATTAATTGAAGGGTTGTACTTACAGAAGAAAGGAGGAGAAAATAAAAACAATATGTAATTTAATATTAAGTCATATTTGTGATTAAGTAATTTGTAAAGGGATAAAATGATATTTTCTAACTCTTTTAACATCTGCAACTACCAATATCACGTTCTATATTATTAGAATAAGATAATTGTTAAAATAAAGGTAACATTTAAAGTATTATCAAACTTAACAAGGATATTTAGGAAGAAAACCCTTTTCATTATGATCCTTTGCATCTAAATCTGGATTAATGTTTATCCATTTCAAGTTGTGGACTTTATTGATAACATTTCATCAACAAAATTGTTTGATAATACTAGTTGCATATCATCTAAATACACTTAATATATTTTTCAATAATTCAAGTATTGCAAACTGCAAAACATAACAGGGACTACAACCAAGGAAATGTTTGGTCTACATCAAAAATATTAATTATAGTAAAACAATAGTTCTAGGCACTAACATTATAAAATTATATAAGAATTGGTCATGACCTCTATGTATTACCTAAAACCATTAATCTTGAGGAATTAGGTACAACATACTATATTCATAAAATACTTAAAGAATCTATTTCTTTTTGCATATCCATTGTGATATCTTTTTCAATGTTTTTGAGTATATAATTAACTTAAAAGCTTTTGAATACGGTTTACCTCATTAATAAGGACTAGTGAATGGACACGTGTAATGCACAAATTAACTATACATGCATAATAACAAGATTGTAAAATATAGTTGTGACCATGCCGGACCCGGAGGGAGGCGGGAAGGGGATCACAGCCATGCCGAGATGGCGAAGGCACAAGGATAAAGAAAAGAAAAGGGAGTCGCCACCTAGTCTTTAAAGGGAATGACGAGTAAAACCACGAAAGAATGAATGCATGTGATGCAGATGGGAAGGCTGGATGTCTGCTAACCGGAGGATGGGTAAGGATTCCTATTACGCACGAGGAAGGTATTAGGCACCCTCGTGCGCCCGAGAAACTTAGTCCTTCTAGTCCTAATGCTTGCTAAGGGTTTGATGAATGCGTGTTTGCCTATTCTATATGCTCGTGCACGATGATGATTGAAACATGTCATGTCAAAGCCAAGGAAAAGAAACCAAGGGAAAAAAAGTCGATCTATGGGTCAGATGTTGGCATTG